>APFE031301434.1:4910-132631 GCA_000404065.3 Pinus taeda
GCACTCAATACACGTCAAACACTCTTCTAGAAGGCTCTAGAAGTGACCACAAGTAACTTTTTTAAGATGAAACTTGCGCCTTTTGACCTTTACAGGGGTACGCACCCATCCTTTGGCTTACAGAGCGTACAAGTACGTAGGTATAGTGAGTTTGGGGTGCGTACACGCAGGCAAGGTAGAGAGAACCTGCGTACCCAGAGATAAACATGTTTTTAATGACTTTCTCTCTTTTTTGAAGCTTGACATGAAGAGCAGAGGTATTAGGCATGACAAGGAGGATAATATGACTATTGATGGAGCCATATTAACTGCAGATAGTCATGGTGACAAATTTTAGTGTAACACTGTTGATTAACTGCAGTCGCTGAACATTGAAATGGCTCCATCATGACTGATAAATGTTGATCTGTTTGGGGCACGTCCTCTTTCCTGCTTGGCGATATTGTTATTTGAAGGCAGCTACCTACTGCGCTGTACTGCTGCATGCTTGCTTTCATCATCTTCGCGCCACTGAGAAATACCGCCCACCTTGCTATTTTTTTTGAATATCAAGGGCCCACACACATATATTTTTTCTATCGGGTCTGCCTTTCGGGTCGCATTGCATATCTTAACCGGCCAATCCTCTGTTTCATTGTACTCGAAAATACATGTAAAAATGACCCAAAATCATAAAAATGTCTTTTGCGGACCTCAAATATTATGCCATTCTGCTTTAAAAACCCATCGGGTCCGGGCTTCATCGCTATCGACACTTATTAAGCTTTCCTTTGTGTTCCCCTTATACACGAAATACATTGAAAAAGACCTTTGCGCGGACTTGAAATTTTATGAAGAACCACTCATAATGATATTGGGTCCGACCCATCGGGTCGCATACATGCCTTGTATAAAAGCTCCGCCCCTTTTAAAAGCGCCGATAGCGATATCACCGCGGACCCGAAAATTTATGAGAAATAATTTATACCGCCATCGGGTTCGGCTTATCGCATCGCAAACATAACCATGCAAAAGGCCCTGCCCCCTTTGTAAGCGCCGATGCGATATCGACGATCGCATAATATAAAGTCCCAGACCTCTTGTAAGTCCTCCATTGTGACCCGCCGATGCGAAATCGACGATCGCACATCGGTGAGGTCTCCTGTGTCGCTACCACTGCTTGCCTGCTCCGACTGCGGTATGCCGACGCAGTCTGGATCGTTGATCAGCCAGATCCAATGGCTGATATGATTTCGGACCCTTAAGCTTGCTATTTGAGATTTTTCATGATTTTAGAGTATTTGTGCCTCCCAATAGTGTATTTCTGCTCCTCCAAGGGCTTTCCTCTTGCAACTTCTTCAACCGGTAGGAAGATTTTAGCCAAAATTTGGAGAATTGAACATCAGAAATGGTTCGCTTGGCATGAACTTAGGTGTGTTTGCAGCCTTTGAGAGTGCTTGAATCCATTTTCTTATCCTTTTACATAACAGAGCTAACACTGGCTCCTTCTGGGAATGAGATCCTCCCTATGAGGTCTCAAGAACCTGCAGATCAATGCCTTTCCCACAACAAATCAAATTAGCAAAAATTCCTAGTGCTCCATTGGGCATGGAGTCTACTATAGCTACACTAACAACCGATAAAAGCAAAATATTTACAGTCTTAAGGCCAGAGACCTTAAATGACATAGTTTTTCAAAAAACGCCCATTAACTGGGCCATCAAAGACTGTCTCCTCTTCCATACTTTTCAGAATGAAGGTGTTGTTCCCTTGAATCTGTGAAATAATGAATGGGCCTGTCCAGAGAGCATCGAATTTCCCATGATTACCTTTCCTTTCTTTAAGAGCATCCCATTTCATAACCAAATCCCCAACTCGGAAATTGTTTCTTTTTTCCTTCTTGTCAAAGGCTTCTTTGGCCCTTTGCTGATGTGCTATAGCTTTTTCAACTAGTTGTTCTTGAATCTGATACAATTATGTTAAATCAGTGATTCTATTTGCCATATCATACTCTTTATTCTGTGTTGTTTGGAGCAACTTTGCCACAGGGAGTGTAATTTGAATTGGAAAAATGGCATCAGTACCATATACCAGCTTGAAGGGAGAGTAGCCTGTAGATCTCTTGATAGTCACTCTGTCCGCCCAAAGTGCATACTTCAGCTTGGCATCCCAATTCTTTTTATTATCCTCTAACAGCTTCTTAATTATCCTAATCAGACTTTTATTAGAGGATTCTTCTAAACCATTCCCTTGGGGGTAATAGGATGTGGAATGAACAAGTTTAATGCCCATCGAATCACACATTTCCACCAATTCTTTTGCCCTGAATGCTGCTGCGTTATCTGTTATTAGCTTATGTGGGCAACCAAATCTGCTGAAAATATTTTTTGATAAGAATTTCATGACCACATTATGATCAACCTTCCTTGGGATTGCTTCAATCCATTTTGTAAAATAATCAGTGGCCACTAATATCCACCTGTGCTGGCCACTGGAATGTGGGTTGATTTCACCAATAAAATCCAAGCCCCACTGTTGAAAAGGTCCTTTTGCAATTATTGGCTTTAGGGGCAGGGATTTCAACTGCTGCTTACCTTCAAATCTCTGGCACCTGTCACAAGATTTAACAAAAGAAAAAGCATCAGAAAATAAAGAGGGCCAATAGTATCCGGCTCTGAGAATCTTTTGGGCCGTAGTTCTCCAATAATGATGTCCTCCACACATGCTGTCATGGAACTGCTGCATAACTACTATTGACTGTTCTTTGTCCAGACATCTTAAAAGCACTCTAGATGGATCCCTCGAATAAAGCAAACCATCATTGATGCAATATTTTGTTGCCTTGAGTTTTAAAGTTCTTGCTTGACTTTGAGAGAAATCTGAAGGGACTTCAAGCCTTAAGAGAAAATTGATTATTGCAGCATACTAGCGACATGAAACTAGGTTCTTGGGCACTGACTGCTCTCTATTTGTTTCGGTTGTTTCATGCTCTTCTGTTTGACCATTTTCTGTTACATTGAACAAGAAATCAATGGCCAAAGACCCGCAATTTTCCTTAGTCAACAATTTAGCAAGCCCTTGACCCCTTACCAGCGTGGTGGGCTTCAGCTCTATGTTGAATTCTATCATTTTTGCAATCCATTTCGCTCTTTTTCCATCAACATCAGGCTGCGTTAATACAACCTTTATTGCAGCGGAAGGCACATATGCAACTATTTTGGAATGCAAGATGTATACTCGGAAAGCTTTCAAAGATTTGACAAGAGCATCAACCTACTTTTCAATAATATCGTACCTTAACTCAGCATCCCTTAAGTTCTTGCTGAAAAAGGCCACTGGATGCTCTTGACCTGCTTCATCTTGCTGCAACAGAACAGCTGCGATTGTGTCCTTAGAGGCAAATGAGAACAGATGAAACTCCTTGCTATAGTCAGGGCTTATTAAAGTAGGAGCTTGCATAATAGCCTTCTTAATGGAATCAAAAGATTTCCTTGCTGCATCAGTCCATCTTACCTCTGCTTCCTTTTTCAACATGGAGGTTATGTGCTTGACTAGCTTTGCAAAATTAGGAATGAACCTCCTTACAAAGTTGATTTTTCCCAGAAAAGATTGTATATCTTTCTTTGATCTAGGGAGAGCCAAGGCCTGAATTGCTTTGACTCTTTTTGGGTCGATTTGAACACGTGCAGCCGACACTACATGCCCCAGCAGTTTGCCTTCCTCCAAAGTGAATTGGGATTTTTTGGGATTGAGTGAAATCCCAAACCTTCTGCACTTCAAAAAAACCTTTCTTAAATGTTGTAAATGCTCATGATGGCTGCTGGAATAGACTGTTATGTCATCAAGGTAGATTAGCACAAATTTATCCTTTTCTCCCACAAAAGCTACATCCATAGCACGCTGAAAGGTGGCTCCAGCATTCATCAGTCCAAATGGCATTTTAGCATACATGAACGTGCCCCAAGGCGTGGTAAATGTTGTCTTCTCTTGATCATCTGGATGCACAGCGATTTGATTAAAGCCTGAAAATCCGTCTATAAAAGACATTACTTTGGCACCTGAGACTTGCTGCAAAAAATGCTCCATTTTTGGCAGAGGATAATTATCCTTTTTGGAGCACTTATTTAGATTCCTGAAATCAACACACAGTCTGATTTCTCCATTCTTCTTCCTCATGACAACCAGATTCGCCACCCATTTAGAATATCTGAGAGGCACTATTATCTTAGTAGCCAGCAACTTTTTAATTTCTTTCTCCACCAGAGGAAGGAGCAACGGATTCATTGGTCTCAGCTTCTGTTTGAAAGGAATAGTGTCTTTTTCAAGCGGAATTTTATGCTGAATTACATTTTTGTCATATGTTTTCAGATCGTTGTACTCCCAAGCGAAAATATTAGCGAACTGTCTCATTAACTTGCAATACTCTGCATTCTGATCAGCAGATAGATTAGCGGACAGATTAATAAATTTGGGCTGACCTGGGCTTCCTATATTATGCTTACACACAACAGCTTGGTCTTCTTTATAGGCAACTTTGTAAGGCACATCATTGTGATCAAATAATCGCTCAAGAGGAATTAAACCCTTAGGAATGTGGTTGCTAGGAAGTTGGACTATGCTATTCTTGCCAATCTTATTTTTAAACTGGAACTTGGGAGCTTCTAGCAAAGCATCATTATTTTGGTCAATTTGCATTTCAGAAAATTCATCAATGACTTGAAGAAACCTATTCAACTCATCATCATCATCAAAATCTTTCCAATGGTGGACATTATCAGGCACAGAGGGTCTATACTTCATTTGTAACTCATAAACTAGTTTGGGAGGAGATGGAGGTGTAAACAGACTAGCTGAGACAGCAAGGGAGTCGGCAAGCTGATTTTGGGCTCTAGGAATATATGAAATGCAGAAAAAATCAAAGGAGTCTTTGACTCTCCATACCTCATCTCTATAAGCTCTTAGCCTTGGACGCTTTGCTTGGAATGTTTTATTTACTTGCTGAATTATCAGATCAGCATCTCCAAATACCTTCAGCTTCTTTATTCCTCTGTCTTTGGCTGCCTGAAGGCCCAATAGCAGAGCTTCATACTCTGCTATGTTGTTTGTCACCTGAAATACCAGTTTTAGGGAAAATTCAACTCTTTCTTGCCATGGGGATACTAGCACCACCCCTGCTCCTGCAGTCTCTTTGGTGCAAGCTCCATCAAAAAACATCTCCCAAATCTGTTCTTCTATATCATGCTCGGCCTGATCTGATTGTTTCATGACCTGCAATGAGGCCTTCTGAGATTCTTCTATTTGAAGAATGCATGCACCAAAGTCAGTGTCCACTGCATATATGGGATGATTTGTGGGACTCTTCTCATCACTAATGATATATGCCGGCTGTGCTTCTCTATATAATCTCCTGCTTTCTCCTCCAAACACTGGGACAGTTGCATAAGATAGATCATTCTGTAATGTCCCTCCTAGTCTCTTAATCCACCCTCTAGAGAGCAGCATACCAAACTTCGGAGGGACATCGGCCACCACTATATCCATCATCATACTCTTCATAGGAAACTGGGTTAAGGTAATGGCTAAATCCTTAATGAATCCAAGGAATTTTACCTTCCTTGAATCAAAAGAGAACAAATCATGATAGGGTCTAGTGATATCAAGGCCTAACTCTTCCATGACAGTTTTAGGCATTAGATTGTGGCTGGCACCTGTGTCTAGCAGAAAATTGTGGAGGATTTTATCATGGGTAGTCAATGAAACATAGAAAGATGGAGAACTATTATCAGCAGGTTCAATCATGGGAATAAGCACAATAACATGCTTATCATCTTGCAAGTTGACAGAGTCCATGGAGGTTTGTTTAGACTGGAGATCAAGGGCCTCAAGGATGGGTTTTCTAAACAATTCACTCTTGACCAACTCATCCAGAGGCACAGCAACCTTCAATTTTTTAACTTCTGATTCAAAACTAAAAGAAGAGAAAGGCTTATCAGTAGTTTTTACCTCTTGGACTGGAACTTTGAGGGTGACCGGATCAGCTGCTGATCTTCTTTGCCTGGTATGTTGTGGAGCTACTTGGGCAGTAGCTTCTTGTGCAATTTTTTGTTTGGCATTATTTGCATTGGATCTTAGATTATATTTGCGCTGCTATTCACCTGATTGCAGCACAGCACCAGTGTCCCATCCTTGCTTGTTTTTCTCTTGCTGCAATGACTCCTCATATTCAGCCAATGTTAAAAATACATCGCTACCTTTATCTTCCATGCAGTGAATTTCATCTTCCGCTTCTTCAAATTGTTCCCCCTCCATTACTGCATTTTGAAAAGGAGCTTTAACCTTATGATCTTCTTTGGCTTGATCACCTCTTTGCATGATTTGTAGCTGATTGTTTGCTTTTCTGAATGGGTTTGGACTTCTTGGAGCAAATGTGTTTCGCTGCCTTATTTTTCCTGAAGCCTGCTCTACTTTTAGCCTTGAAACTTCAACAGCCAATGACTCTATCATCTTAGTCATTTTTTCTAACTTAGGCTCTGAAGTTGGAGCCTAAGAAGAAGAAACCTCCCCTCTCGACTTTCTCCTATCAATTTGACTTTTCAACTTCTCTGCTGCCATAATATTTGATTCCACCTCGAGGGCTGCTTCTTGCATATCATTCAAAGTAGGGCATCTTCTTTCTCTCAACAGTAAGAAGAAATCAGGGTCAAAAGCATTAGCATATGTAAGTTTGGAAGTGGTGGGGGTAGGCTTTACCTCAGCTAGTATTTTACTATACATCTTATTAAATCTTTTATTGAAATCAGGCAAAGATTCACCCTTTTCTCTTTTCAAGTTTCCAAACTCAGTATGATAATATAATAGGTCCTTATCTCCCCATTGCTTCAAAAATGCTTCATCTAATGCTTCAATATCTGTTATAGATCTCTGGGGTAATTCTCTAAACCACTTCCTAGCCTCTCCATCAAGGCTCTGGACAAAAACTCTCATCCATACGTCATTCTCACTGATATCTAAATTGTCAGCGTAACTATAAAAAGCTTCAAGATGTTCTTCCGCTGTCACTCCCTCTGTTCCAGTAAATTTGGGCATATATTTTTGATATTCTCCTGTAGGCATGGCATTTAAAGGTACAGGCAAGACCAACGGTCCATATCTAGCAGCAACGATCCTTTCAATCTTGGTAGGTGCTTGCTGTCCTGCCATATTTGGAATATGTGGAAGAATACTAACAGATAGAGCAGCAGGAGATAATGTAATGGATGGGAAGGATATTGGGATGTTTTGGACAGTATGGGAAACTCTCTTTGGACTGAGATTCAAAGGAGAACTAACTCCAAAAGGGGTTGAACTGATCTTTAAAATAATTTCGTTGCTAACAGTGCTGGGCTCTAAAACTTCAAGCTGTGATTATTCAGCTATAAACTCATATTTTAGAGATAAATCAGTGTTTTTAGGCTTACCTGATCCTGATGCCCCTTTCTTTGATGATTCCTTCGATTTAACAACTTTTTCAGGGTCAAGCAATGGTTCAGCTGGAAACTTCTGCGGATTTCTTCTAGTATGCCTCACAAACTGAGCCAGAACTTCAAAGTGGAGTCGCCAAGGATGGTTTTCCACCAGTGGAGTCGCCAGACAGATGATTACAACCAAATTCTGTGTTCAAACCTTGTCTGTCATCAAAGCTTGAAACTATGTCGTTCTCCCAGGGAAGCTTGAGCTTCGATTCTCCTCTCCCCGGCAATAGCCCCAATTAATGTTATCACCCCAAGAAACTCACCGAGGTTGTATATCAGTGATGCTCAGGAACATTAAAAATTTAACAATTCTATCGGATGAAATGATGGATAAATGGAGGATGTGCAACACCTTTAAGCCAAATAACCACTTCTACTATGATTGACCCCAGACATGGGTGAACAGCCCCAGACTACAAGGCTTTTAACCACCAATTACTCACAGCTTAAGGTAAAGGTGATAATGAAGAAAAATAATCACCCCAGCGGATGCACAGGACCCTGTGATGGCCGGCGGCAACCAGTAAAAGGTCTGTAAATCTAGATTCTAATACATAGATAGGATGACAGATCTCTATGCATTACAACAACATAAACCTGCATACATGTTCAGTTATACATGCAAAATTCTAACACAAAGGTGTGATGACAGCCCCTGTAATGCTAACATTTACAGCAAATGAACGAATGCAAAACAGGCATAGCCTGGAACAAGAAGAAGAAATGGAAAGTGAGCAATTGACAACAAAAGAAGCTTGTATCAATTGGAAATGAAGACCAGACGCTGCAGGTTACAAAGTAGTTACAGTCTCCAGAAGTTAGAAGGCTACAATAAGCTCTCAGTCATCAAACACTCATCACCTGATTACATCTGAGTTCTGAGTATATAGTGTTACAATACAAAATATCTCTGTTAAACAATGCGTGGAGGAGCCCATTGTAGAGCCTCTAACCTACACCTCATCATTCACTATTATCTACTGTTTTTCATCACCTATCTCTCTCTTTCACCTCATTTTCCCTGTTAAACCACCCAGATCATTACATTAGATGTCATTAAGCATGATCAAGTGAGCTTTGCTAATGTGTGACTGTTTTGTTTAGATTTTTGACATATTACAGGCATTCCACAGCTCTCTGCCGATTTCGCAGCCATCTGGAGATTCCGCAGCCTTTTTGTTGTTCTCAAGGTTCCACGTGTCATTTTGCCAAACGAGCCACATGGGTACTTAGGTATCAAGGTGCTCGAGGTTCCTGTGCCATTTGTTCAATCATCCACGTCATCTATACCTCCGGTCAAACAGGGGCAAGATCCGGTCAACGAAGGCAGCTTAACGGTGATGCGTAAGCTGTTGGGTCACGTCAGCTCAAACGGTGGCTTGCCCGTGTTACGAAGGATGTGGGAGACATAATCCAACTCTGGATTCAATACCCATGACGACCAGGACCTCCAGCTCACCCACGCAGGCTCATGACGTGTTACTGCAGTTTTAATTATGCATAACAGTTTGTTTATTTTCAGTTTAGCAGCACGCATAGGCTATCCTTCAGATGCCTATAAATACTTGCGTCTGCGTACGCTTATAAAAAACTTTTACTTGCTGTATTTTTATGAACTTGTTATAATTTTCGTGCATTCCCAAGACTCTGTTTTAATAGTGCTGTTCTAGCACTCTTGACTGTGAATTTATGCACATGGAGTAATAGAAGCAGTGCTGTTTTGAAGCTTTCAACACTTTGAGTCTTCTTTGGGTTATGTGAATGGAGGGCCCCTGTTCATATTAGCCTTGTATAGTATTTTTATGTTCAGCATTTCCTTTTCTTGACATATGTACAACATAATTCACTTCATTTTAATTCATTTTGAATCCTTTCTTTTAAGCTGATCAGCATTGTTCTTTTGCAGGTTTTTGACCCGGGATTACTTGTGTGTTTATGTGTTTGCTTTATATCTAGTGGTAGTTTCAGTTGACAGATTCAAACTTGCTGCCTTTTACTTTATCTCCATAGCTAATTTTTAGTTTTATTTCTCAAATCTGTTTGCTAACATATGAATGGTCTCTTACTATAAATTGCTTATCTTTTAGAGATCAGAATACTAATCACTTGCAGCTGGCTTTGGGTGCTTTCTAGACTAATCCTTAGCTACTTTCTAATCGTGCTTTACATAGTACTATGTGATAGAGGCAGAGAGTTAGAAAGAGCAAAATATTATCACTAGTCTTTAAAGTAGATTTTTCTCATTTTTTATCATTTCTTAGACTTACCTTTAGCTACTTCTTAATTGTGTCTTACACAGTACTATGTGTTAGAGGCAAAGAGTTAGGAAGAGATAAACATTATCATTGGTCTTTTAAGTGATTTTCTTACTTTTTATTTGCAGCAGCATGAATAGTGTCTAATACCATTAGAAAGTGGTTCTTTGCTTTCAATTCATTTTGATTCATTTCCTTCAAAGTTTTCCTTTTCAGCAAATAGTTAGAAACCACTAATCACACACTTTCACTCATCTAGAATTCACCTTACACACACCATCACTCATCTGTTTATAGATACATCACTCCATCTTAGGAAGATAAATTAACCATAAACAACACCCCAAACGACAAAAAACTTTAAGAGGTTGCTTAAGTACATATAGTACACCTTCACTTCATCAGCTTACAAGCCCCAGGTTGACAATTAATGACATCAATTTAGGAACACTAAATTGACTAAACACTTAGTCCAAGGCTTCAAGGTGGTTGGACTTGCTCAAGAAAATGTCCAGTTTGCTACAAAACAGGAATTCAGATTAGGGTTTGGTGGACTTTGGCAACGTAGGTGGAGAAGACTTGGATGAGGCTAGAGAGATGAGGTCTCCCTGCAGATCATAAACTCATGCAACAACATACATTCTTTTCTACATTTATGCACAACTTCATTTATATATGGAAAAGATGAGTTGAAGTTAGGAAAAACATATTTATTAATAGCCAATGACTAAGTTTATGAATGGAAGTGCTTCTAAAGCATAACAAACTCAAAATACCAAAATGACAATTTCAGGTACTGCTAAGAAATTTGGAAACAATGATCTATGTAATAAGAAAACCTAATTTATGCAGTGATCAAACAATAAATTTGTTTTTGAGTTGTGAATGGATCCCTCAAACCATGATCCCATAAGGGATATGAGGTAGAGGCCACTACCACAAGATTTTATGAAGTGTTTACTGTCACTAATGTACCACTGATCTATTTGCGACAAATGGAAGCAAACTAAGTAATCATCGAAATACTTGTAGTTTAAACAAAACCAAAATCACTTCAGAAACTACTTATGAATGTAATCCAAGCATACATGTACAGAAAGAGGAACATCTGCTACTAGGGTTGGGCCCTAACCCAAGAGCTTCAACCCTTCGGGTCAACTCAAATGCTTTTCTTTTTTATAAAAATATAAAAAATACACAACAGTTATCAATCACAATGTCTTAGCTCGAAAATGCCTCTTGGCTACAACAAAAATAGTCGAACCCTAATGAGGCCCTAGGCCTTCTTATTTATACAACTAAAGCTACCAACAAATTCCTTAAAATTAGGGAGGCTAGGCTCCCAACTTGAGATCAACTTCTCTTCAACTATCACTGGCTTGGTTGCCAATGACCTCGGTGGGCTTGGTTGCTTGTAACTCCGAGCTGATAAGATATGGAGGAATCTTCGAGTGATTGAGGAGTTGAGGGAGATACAATCTCCTAAAATCCCTCTGGCTTGTCTACTTCGAGTTCCTACACTTAAATTAGCCAAAATTGCTCCAAATCGTGCAATTAATGAACATTAGGCCACATGACATAACATCTCATCTTTACCCTTCTCACTAAGCAAAATATAATAAAATATGTAAAGAAATGTGAGCAAAGATGATTTTAATAAGTTGGAGAGTGGCATTAAAGTCCATATAATTTACTTATTGATGAGTCTCATTAGCATGCATGGTCATGTTTATAGTGATGCATGTATGGTAGGTCAGGCATGCATTGTGAAGTCATTGTATGCAATTAGGTCATCATGATGATATTGGTATGTTGTGATGCTAATGTGTTACTGAGATAGAGCAGGAGATGCAGACCATCAAAGTGAAGTTGCAACATTGGACCTCAAGGCAAGAGCATGTCGTCATACAAGTTTGTATGTTGGGCATGCAAGTATGTAGGTTAAGGATTGGTATATTCATTACGATTATGTGTATGCCTTTCATTCTATTTATGTTACGGTTACATACATGATAGATGCTAGTTGATTAGTGTAGTTATATGCACATGTGTCAAATAGTCATGAATGATAGTAACCTGTGGTTGTATGCATTGCTCTTGTTGTTTTATGTTAGATAACTTGATTATTATGTTATATGTTTTTAATGAGTATGTTATATGTTAACTTATTGTTGTTATATGATATTTAGCTTGATGATTAGGTTATATGTTGTTGATGATCATGTTATATGTTAACTTATTGTTGTTATATGTTAGTAACTTGATGATTAGGGTTGTAGCATTAATATATTGATGTTATATGTATCATGCTAAATTGGATTGGCCTATGCAGATGACTAGGGTTATGAAATTCAGGTATGAGTCGACTTATTTGTGACATTGTGTTGTACTAATCTACATTGATCATACATATGTGATTGTTATGCATGAACGACAAATGGTTATGAGCTCATGACGTGAACATGTTAGCTAGTGACTATTATGGATATCATGACCTTATTTATGTTTGATTTGATATGTTGTGAAGTTATATCATGCTAATCTATATTGATTGTGTAGACAAGATAGCCTCCCTAGAGATACATTAAGGTATGAGCTTGCTTATGTCATCCACCTTGTGCTTGAATGTTTGATTATGTCATCTATTTGGTGTTTGAGTGTTGGTGTCTATTTTGTCGTCTATCTATTGTTGAATGTTTGATTAATTGCATGATATGAGTATGTGTCTATAAGATGGCATGAGGAAATGATCTTGTTTTAAGATGATTGTACTAACACATATGTGTTGAGACAACTGATATGTACTTTAGTGTAAGTAGGTGATAGTTGTAGCATTATGTATTATGACTGATGAATGTGATTTGATTGTTGAGTATTACATGGTTTTTAGGCTTGGTAAAGGTTGATTTCAAATTAATATACATGATGTCTTGATCTTTGGAACGTGAGACCGACATGTGTGAGTAGTTGCAAGGAAACATGCTTGGTATTAGTGATACAAGGTTGACAATACTTATTAAGGCTCGATTACAACGAGGTAAAAAGGTAAAAGAAAGGAATTGGGCAAGAATTCCTTTGGTTATGTTTGGAAACCCTAATTCCAAATGAATGAGTGCTTTGCATACAAGAAATATTCTTAACCCTAATTTGTTTTACATTATGTGTATATGTGCTAGATTCATGAACATGTATTTGATAGGTATATTAGCTAGTCTCTAGTTACAGGTGGATCTGCCAAGGGAATTGGAGTCCCTTGAGAGATGGTGAGGATGTGATCAGTTGTAAGCAACGTGCTTGGAACAATAAGATAAGGTAAATAGTGTATTGTTATGTTTATTTATGCATTGAAAATTATGTGTTTATAACAGTATGATGTAAGAGATTGCATGGAAAAAGAGGTTGCCATGAAGTCGTGAAGAAGGCTCAACTTGGGATTTCCCTTGGAGGCTTTGGGAACCATGGGATTGAGTCATGGTGTCTATTGTTAGTCTTGTGCTTTCGGTCTTTTGCGATTTGGTTGTGCTTGATTTGCAATTTTGTTATGTCTAGTGCATGATCATGCCACTTTGTTTGTGGTGTCATATTGTTATTGGTTTTCATGATTTTCTTCTTGCTTGTTTTTGTCTTGCCTTTTATGTTTTGATTCTTGGGAATTGGTTGGGAAAGAGGAAAGTTAATGGAGCTTGGGAGGAGTTGAATGAAATCCAGCAGGCAGTGTAAGACTCAAATGAAGCTCAGTGCATGAGTAAATGGCAGTTGAAGGAAAGAATATGATGGCTAGTTAGATTGGTTTTGGTCCATTGGGATAATGGATGGTGGCAAGACAGCCATGAAAATCGTAACAAAAAGGGTAAAGTAAATGGATTTGCGGTTTTAGATGCCTTGGCTATGTTGGGAATGGTTGTTCACAATATTGTGCGTGTTGTGCATGAATAAAGGAAGTTCTCTTAACCTTGACCTTATGCTATTTGGTAATTATGCTATGATCATGATTATGCTGATATTTATATATGTATACATGTACGTATGTATGTATGTCATTGTCTGACAGGATCATGATTGTTTAATGCTAATATATAATTAATATATATATATATATATATATATATATATATATATATACTATATTATATATATGTTGATGTCTAACAAGGTCATTAGGAATTATTCTTGTGGAGGAATGATTGCTTATGTAAGTGAATGGAATGAAGAGGTTCTTGGCTATGACAAACAAAGTGGGAAGAGTATTCATGACAAATATATGAGGTCAATATCATGTGGATATGAATTGATATTGTATGCTTGTATTATGCCTATGTTTATGTTATGGACATGCTATACTGAGGGATACATCAGTGAAATGAAAGCAATGTGGTTTGCGACATGCTGGGACAAACATGGATAAGACATTGGAAGCAAGGTTGCATGGAAGAGACAATGTGGTTTTGGATGTGTGGTACTACTATTGTGCATATGTTGTACATGGTACATCTGTGAGGTCGTGCACAAGTGGTGTTGTGTATATATAATGTGTGTACATGTTGTTTTATGCAATGATTATGTAGAAGGTGGTATAGATAGTGTTATGCGAATGTTGCATATGCAATGTTGGGTACAGATGGTGCTATGTACGTGTTGGATATGCAGTGTTGTGTACATGGGGTGCTATGTACATGTTTTATATGCACTACTATGTACATATGGTGTTGTGTGCATGTTGTACATACGGTGTTGTGTGCGTGATTGTACAAGTGGTGACGTGAGCATGTGGTGTCGTGTACATGTGGTGTTGTGTACACGTCATGCATGTGATGTTGTGTACATGTGGTGTCGTGCACATGTCATGCATGTGGTATTGTCTACATGTGGCATTGTTGACATGTTGTATAGGTGGTGCAGTGCACATGTGGTGTTGTGTAGACATTATGCAGGTGGTGCCGTGTACATGTGGTGTTGTACACATGTTGTGCAAGTGGTGTAGTGTACAAGTGGACTGTGTACATGTTGTACATATGGTACTAGTGTATGTGTGGTATTGTGTGCATGTCATACATGTTATGTTGAGGGCATGTGGTACTATGTATGTGCATTGTGTAGTCATGGCATCGTGACATGTGTATTCATTATGTTGTGTGTTGTGTACGAATATGTATTGTGTTGTACATCGACTGTAAGTGAATGTATTGTGTAGTTGTATACACCAGATGTAGGCATATGTATTATGTTGTGTTGTACACTGGGTGTAGGTGTATGTGTTGTATGCTAGGTGTAGATGCATGCATTGCATGGTGTTGTAAGCCATGTGTGGTTGTATGTGTATGATGCACACTATGTGTATGTGCACATGGTTGAGGAGAAGGCATTGGGTGTTTGTCGAGTGTGGCAACTGATCCTGAGTGCGTAAGGAATAAAGACAAACGTAGAAGCTAAGGATTGATTAAAGGATAAGTATCGACATTTTATTTTAGTTTTATTATGCATGTGATTTATGATTATGGTCTATGCTGATTACATGTGATTTATGATTCTGATTTATGATGATTGTATGTAATTCATGATTTTGATCTATGATGGTTATGTTTTGAGCTAACCTAATGTGATATTTTTATACATGTTGATTTGGTCAAAGATGCTAGTTTGACTTGTTGTGACAGGAAGTAAACACGATTGCAAGTGTACCTTATTGACGAGCTACCAATGAGGTATGATGTGAATTTATTTCAATTTATTGTAAATCTAATGGAAATTATGTGCTTGGTACAAGAATGCATGAACATGCCCGATTGGGTGGTTGAAATTGACTCCAAGAATGTGCAACAACAAAAGGATTGGAAAATGCAGCAGTATGCTAGTAAAGTATTCAGGAGCAGGGTCATTGTGAGGCACTGGTACCCAATAGTGTCCATTGATCGCCATAAGCATGCTATGACCGGTATGATGGTTTTAAGGCATGGATATGCTTTGGTTTTTGTATCTTCTGATGCGAGGAAGCCTTTCCAAGGGATGGACTTCTCGAGATAAGGGTGATAGTGGAACTTGGAAGGTGTGTGACTACATGGAAGGGGGTGACCAGATTTACCGAGAGACTGTGTAGCAGAGAAGGGAAGGCCGAGGATATATTTGTCTTGGTCATTAGCATTTCCAGATGAAATTATATGCACATTGGGAGTGCGCCCTAAAACAATGAGCCGATAACTGTTCACTAAGAGGACAAGTAGCGCAGGATTATAACGCTTGAAATTGGATGCAGATTTGACGTTGCAGTGGATCCTGGACTTCCTAGGAAGGAGGTGAATCTGGGTATTACTTTGAGGGTGGAGGTGTGAGCCTCTGGATTCCCTTTTTGCAAATGCAGGTATCGTATTCTTTTATTTGTTGGTTGAGAAAATGTGCATAAGTGTATATGTGTGTATTATTGTAAATACTGTATCGAGCTGGATTAATAAAGCTCCATAGACAATATGGTTATTTGCTAGTCAAAACAAATGTGTATGTGTGTATATGTGGTTATTATTGTAAGTACCCTAATGAGTCGTGTTATAAAGCTCCAGTAAATGGTATGTTTGTCATGTTTTAGCAGATGGTCATTGTAAATATTGCAACGAGTTGTGTTATAAAACTCCATGGGTAGTATGTTTTTCTTGCAATAGTCTTGTTGGTTGTAGGTGGCATTGAACACCGAGGACGGTGTTCCCCCAAGGGGGAGGGTTTTGTAACAACCCTGGTTAAAAATCAATGTAAAAATATATAAGACCACAACCATGGGACAAGTATTCCAAGTTGAATGGTGGGAAAAACATCATAGTGGGTGTTCATTAGGTTATTATGGCTAAAGGAAATTGGCAAAGGCAATGACAAAGGATTTGGAAGGCATGAGACATTTATTGGAATTTTATTTATGAAAATAAAGGAAATTAGGAGGAAATTGAAGGAAAATAATGGAAATTTAAGAAAATAGAGGCCTCCTTGATAAAAAGGCCTTTGAGGATCAGTTGGCAAGCTTGGTCAGTGTAAGCTTTGAATAGGTTTTGGTGGAGCTCTCTCTATTCTCTCTCTCTCATACTCTTGGACACTTAGAGTTTTCTTAGAGCACTCTTGGAGAGTGTGGCATACTTGGAGTTTTGGAGAAAGAAGGAAAAGGAAGAGCAGGAAAGAGCAAGAGGACATCGAGATCAGCAAATACGATGGGTTTTTTTCTTGCAGGTACTGAGTTGCATGTATGTTTTCCTCACTAGTTTTGGCATGCATGGCATATGCATGTGGTTTTTTTGTCATGATCTGTCATTGGCATGGAGGATGGCCGGCATTGACAGTGGATTTGCCTAGCCTTGCCATTTCCAGGATAGCCATGGTGATTGTGGATTTATTTCCTTATTTTCTTTTATTTGGTTATCATGTTTCCTTAGCTTGGGTTGAGTTACTAGTTCCTGGAGCCTTGGTTGGACAAATGCTCTAGAGCCCTGTAATAACTTGGGTTGAGTTATTAGTCTTGGAGCCTTGTTTGAACAAATGCTCTCGAGACCTTGGTGGGTTGAGTTACTAGTCCTGGAGCTGTGGTTGGACAAACGCTTTGGAGCCTGGTAGCAATTGTGGGTTGAGTTACTAGTCCTGGAGCCTTGGTTGGAACAAATGCGCTGGAGCCCTGGAAGGATGGGATAGAGACCAATCTGATGAAGGTTTTTTCATGTCCGACCATGAGGAGGAATCATTGTTTGATGGGTTGAGGTGGATGGCCTCTAGAAGCCATGGATGGTTTTGGATTTATGTGTTCTATGAGATCCCACATTCATGCTTGGAATATGGCATGGAGGTGAATGAATGAAGAGAGATTTGGCTAAGACATTCTATGGTAAAGTGGAGCGTGGTATTCCCATCCCGGGTTTGGATCTTGCATAATCAATATGAGGTTATTTGTGATTGTATTTCTATGAGTATTATACTGGTTTATATGTGGATCATATCGTTGTGATTTCCTTGGTATTTCTGTTGCTATTATGCTAGTTATGTATATGTTTTACTTGTAAATGAATGAACAATGTATATATGACCTAATGGATGAAATGGTAGTTAATGTGTTGAGGAATTAATGCTTCTTAGTGATTCTCCGATGAGTATGAGACCCATGTGCTTAGATCTGTTATTTACACATGTAGATTACATATTCGTGATATGTTTGACAAAATGTCTGTCATGTCTAGTAGGGGTCCAGTCAAGGGCTTGTTCAAGTATTTGCATTTGTCTCATTATTTCCTTGTTATCTTTATTTTCTGAAGGTGTCATTCAATTTTGGGCAGTGACTTGGGCTATGGGCCTGAAAAAGTGGCTCAAATCCTAGGGACGCTTGCATGGGTTTGCTAGAAATAGTTCTTGGACGCATGCATGTAGGCTTGTGGGAGCATCTAGATCTTTCTAGACACTAGCATGCCCATAGCATGGGAGCAACCAGAGGTTTAATGGCTTAAAAATTCAATGGGACCCAGGGGCATGCTACCTGAGTGGTTGGGATGGCTCATAGGAGGGTTGTTGCTGATGTGGAAGGTATGTTTGATGTGTTTCCGCCGATTCCATTTCCTTAAGGTCATCTAGGAGGTTGAATAATACCATAGTAGCCTCTTGTCACATTTTTACCTTGGTTGGCCAGTTACTTGGGTAGATGTAGGACGAGGGTGTTACATATCCATACCTACTAATTTACTAAGCCATACTTGTTCCACCTTATCCAACTCTTTCACAGGGGAGTTATGATCTTACTTTTGAGCTTCAAATTCAACACACAATGATAATGCTTTAATTGTAATGCTATGGGGAGGAGTAAGCTTGTATTAAAGATTACATTATTCTTAGTAGGCCAAAATTTCTAGCATATAAATTTGGGGAGGGCTTCACAATGCATTTTGAGAAGAGGTTTTTGTATAAGACTTCCTTTGTATTTTTTTCCCAAGAGGAGAAGAATTCTTGCAGAGCAGAGGGCCATTTGACCCTGCTATGGAGAGGAGATGTTACCTCCATCCATACCTTTTTTCTATACTCACATTAAAAAAAAATATGAGAGATATCTTCCACTTGCTTCTTGTAAAGAGAGCATATTGAGGGGCCATGGATGCTTGGATGCCTCTCTTTCTAAGGTTCTCATATATAAGGATTTTCTTATGTTCAAGGAGCCAATTATAAGAATTCATCATTGGATTAGCATTAGTATTCCATATTTTTTTTCCAAATGCTAAGCTTTGGAGGGACACTAGATTGAAAGAGAAAAGTCACATAACCTTCCTTGATTGAATAATCTGAAGCATTCCAACCAATTTGATCTTTATCCTCCTTTTTCTAAGGTGCACAACCTATCATCCGTTCATGGAGCTTGGAAACCAAGCGCTAGAGATTCGGTGGAACATTCCTTAAATACCAATTCATCCTATTTCCATCTTGGTCCTGATTCATAATGTCAACCATTGTAATTTTATTTTGAGCACAAAAATATTCTGACAGGGGAAGGAATTCAAGAAACCACTCAAGAGGCCACTCGATCAGTCCATAGATTAATATTGTTACCATTTCCTCTATTCCAACACAACACTAAGTGGATGAGTGGTGATGTTGACAAAAATAATTTCTAGATCAAGTAATATCCTTTCATTATCTTGGTGCATTCTAGGCATCAAGCTCTTTCTCCTCGAATACATTTTGCCTTCAATACTGCTTTCCACCAATCTTCTTCTTGGGTGAAAAATCTCCAAACTAGCTTTGCTCTTAGTATCACCTTATTCATTAGCAATGTATCAAGTATTCCCAAACCCCCATAATTTTTAGGGGCCTTCAGTAGAGCCCATTTAAGCAAATGGAATTTTTTGGAGGTTTCCTTACCACCTTCCCACTAGGAATTTACGGGCTTCTTTTTCTAAAGGCGAAAGGATGTTGTGTGGAGCAAGGAGAGTTGAGAATTGTTATAAAGGCAGAGCAAAGAAAACTACTTTGATGAAAACAACATGCTCAACATTGTTGAGCCATCTAGCTTCCCAGGAGGCAAATTTCCCTTTAAATTTTGCTAGGACTCTTTCCCATGCTTGAGATGAATGTGATTTCAAGCATATTGGAATTCCTAGATATTTTAATTCCTTCCATGATTCAACTCTTTGAAAACCAAAAATTCTTCTAATTTGTCTTTACTTCCTTAATGATACATTCCAAGTATAATTTGAGATTCCCCGAGTTTTTTTGGCCTGCAGAGGCCTCGAGAAAAGAATCTGATTTTTTTCAAACCTTTTATATATTATTGTGGAGGCACCCACTTGTTTCCGGGAAAACTAGTGTCTGTTGATCTGCTAGTCCCACTAAGACGGGTAGTTATCTTAGAAACAAACAATTCAAAGTAACTTGTGTTTTCCTTTATGTATGATAGATAAGAGAGAAGCAGAGAGCACCAACCTTAATCTTTCGCTTGGCTCCTTGCTTGTTTCCTCTCTCCTTTGATAGAGTTTTCCACTCCTTTCTCACTTGTCTCGCTTTAAAGAACACCTGTAGAGGCAAAGCAACAAAACACCATCAAATCATGGAGATCTATAATATCATAAACAATGTAGAATCAGAAGTACATTAACCATACAATTGCATTCACAAATACAGGATTCACAAATACATAAGTATATGGAGGAAAACTCAGATAACTTTATTGATAGTAGAAGTAAAATAGAGGATTACAATCCAGCTGTCTGATCCAACATCATCCTCCCAGCATGAAAGCCCTCTTCACCTCATGAAAAGCAAGATCACCCAAAAATACAATGTCTCAAAGAGAAACCAACAACACTTCCTTACAAATTACAAAATTCCAGCCTCTAGATCTCTGTGATGAGGGATCCATATATAGATATTTTCAGGGGGCGAGTCATCTTCTGGGTTTTTGATTAGTGTCATTTCACTGATAGTTCTTGGTTCCACTTAGAGATTTCATGATCCCTTACTCATCCCTGGGCGAATTCAGAGAGGCAAGTGTCATAGGAGAAGTTTCTAGAAGATTCTTTGGGTTCCACTTAGCAAACTGCCTCTGCCATTTGTCTACTCTTGCCCATCGCACCCTACAAAAGGCTCTTTTAGTATGCATCACACCTGGCTAGTGTAGCAGCCAATATGCGTCGCACCCTAAGCATGGAGCAGTCTATATGGGTCAGTTTTGGCCAGTTCTGAGTAGTTTTTCAGGTGGAACTTTTGGGAAATGATATAATCAGTTGACCATGATCCTTTAGGGTATGAAATAATACTTTTAGGGGTTTAAGAGTCCTTGGTTTATCAACATATGTGATTGGGGTTGTAGTGCCCAAATATGTCTATAACAGTTGCCCCCTAAAGCATGAGGTCATAAATCTTCTAATGTAGGGTGAAATGCTTTATCATGAGGATCCGAGGTTTTTCGAACTGGAAGGTGACCTGTAATAAGATACAATACAATACATTATCTTCATATTATTTTCATGATCTAGCTGAGGTGGGCATTCCCATGCTCAACTTTATAAATTCATTTTCATGTACATAGGACAGACAATCGTCTGCTGTTGCAAAATGGTGATTCTTGTAGAGCCATCATCCCTTAGCTTGGATGATCATCTATGCAGCTATGGAGTACATCTGATGTCTTTATTTTCCTGAATATATCACAGCTCGGATGGATGAAACTAGATCCAAGGTCTTCAAACTCGTTCATTCTTCACCCAATGTACAAGTTGATCCATGTGAAAAGATGTTATATAGTCGAACATGGAAAGACATCGCCTGATTACCAGCCAATGATGTAAGTTGTTAACATGCTCGAAAGGAATCACCGATAATGATAATGACCCTCAAGGTACTATAGTACAATTAACGTGGTGTGAATATATGAGTTGATGTCGAACACCACGCAAAATCTTTCGGTCGAAGGCCATTGATGTAAACTTGTCGTCGGAAGTGAGAAACTTGCATTGAGGCATGCAAGCTTCAAAGTACTGAAAGGGTTGTTCCTAAGTCAACTTCTGAGATAATGAGATGATGTCGACAAGAAGTGACTCATCGTAGGAGGGACTTAATGAATCCCACATCTACGACACGAAACGAAGCAAATGATTTTGTGGAGGTGAAAACGATCTGATGATACAAGGTTTAGGAATGGTGGTCATGAAAAATGGAGAGTGAGGGTATTGTAGTGGATGAGGCGTTAGCTGGGTTGGTGAATTCTATGAACGACTTCTCTTGAATATATCGGCAATATTGAAATGGATTGGTAGCGCTAACCCCAAAAATGGATGGTATGGAGGACCAATGGTGATGTGACCGGCGAACGGAATAACCCAACCCATCTCAATCATGGTGATGGAGTGAAAGTGTCATGTTCAAGAGTGACCTGCTACCAATGAAGTTCTTGAAGTTTTCTTCCCCTTTTCCCCAGTTATTGCTGACCAGTACCTCTTTATTTTTGTCAAGCTTGAGGAGGATAACATATGCTTGTTCTATAATTTTCCCTTCGGGCAAACCTATCGCTATGTTTTAGCGAGCCTAGTGACAATGAAACTCGCTCTTGTCTGAGTGGAAAATTTTGTCACTATTGTTTTAACGAGTTTAACGAAAAAGATAACTCGGTCCTTTTCATGTTTAGAGAGTTTGAAAAGGGACGAAAAGGAAACTCCAACAGTTCTTTTTCGTGGCATAATCCCTTAAGTCCGAAAAAGTATAAAATAATATGAAAGGGATGACTTTTCGATAGTTTTAGCGAGCTTAAAAAGACAAGCACTTGATCTTTTTGTGGAATGATCCCTCAAGTCCAAAAATATTAAAATGTAGAGGAGGGATGGCGCTTCCCTTTACTTTAACGAGCTGGAAATGCCAGTAGCTCGACAATCTTTTCATATTTTGCGAGTATAAAAAGAGCTTAAAAGACACTCGTTTTTGAGGAACGAGTGGTGTTTTCGGGTAGCAACTAGTTCCAGGTAAGTTTGGAACTTCTCAAACACGACAGTGTAAAGAGGGTGGCTAACAGAATCACTCGTCGCAACTATTCCTCAAAAGGGTAAACAATCAAGTGGAGACATATGATCGGCTAAAAAAGTGGAGGTGACGATAAGAACACGACCAAGGCTCAAAAGGTTGATAGCAATGCAATCACAAAGGTTATTTACCAAGGGTGGATTCATTTTTTAATGAGCTTGAATCTTTAGAAATTATGCTCAGTGGCGGGTTTATTTTTTAATGAGCTTGAACCCTGTGGTAACATTGCTTAATGCTAGGTTTACTTTTTAACGAGCTTGAATTTTGTGGAAACATTGCTCGCGAATAATAGTCAGAGATGCTCAATTTACCATTAACACTATATTCTTTTGACAGTCACACAACCTGTTCAATTACTCCATCAAATTAATTAGAAATGTAAATACACGCTTGAAAAATTAGTTAAAAACTAACATCTTACCTGAATTATGTGAATAGTAACATAAAAGCAGTTTTACCTCTCATTTTTACCATTTCATTCAAATTTGGGATTGTTGGAGCTCTGGAGGTGTCTTCCCCCTCAAATTGCATCCGCTGATTTTGGGAGATTCGGTGGACTATTCTTCGCGCCGTCAGGACCAGATAGGAGCTAACCCTGAGCTCTTCAATTGCATTTCATCCTTTTCTGATTTGAAGCAAGCTTTCCCTCTCTTCTGGGCCCCAGGGGTTTGAAGATTTTGTTCTCTCCCCATTGCACCTAGTATGCATAGAAAAGTGCGATGCATACTGAGTTGGCCATTAGCCAGTCAGTATGCATCTCACCCTGTACACAAGTAGGGTGCGATGGGTGCAGAAGGGAAAGTTTGTGCAGTGTTTTCTCACGAAATTTTTGCATGTTTTTTCTCAAATCACGATCCTAATTCATCTTTTGTTTGTGTTTCAAAGATTCATCAGATGAAGATGGTCATTACATGGCATGAACGTGAGCATGAAGAAGAGGACATGATTGCCTTACATGATCCGGGTAAGGTTACTGCATTCGAAACTGTGGCTTGCTCAAATTCTTCTGCATATCCAGCATGAGGCAACAAATCAATTTGTTGCAATATCTTCTTGATGCATGGGATCCGATCAACCAGGTGTTCTAGATTACAGGCAAATCCATTCCTTTGATAATTGAGGATATCTACTTTTAGACTGGGTTATCGAGGCGTGGTGCCCCTCCCTCACTATCAGGATCTGCTTGTGGGGGTGAATCCGAGAGGGATTATATTCGCCAGTTTTGTAGAGATGGATCTCAGCCGAGCAGGGATGGCAAGATCAATATTCAAGATGTCACTAACCGGTCCTTGAGGACTATTTTATTCACCTTTGCTAGCTTGGCTGGTAGTGCAGCTCTTCATTTGGCCAACAAATCGTATATGTAGTACGCCTTGGAATGCTTGGAACCAAAGGTAATCAACTGGTGTGAGGCAGTACTTTTGGTTATAAAATAACAACTTTCCAAGGTGAAGAATGAAAGATCCAAGAACTTTGGTTATGGTTCCATTATGACTGCTTTCTCCTTGGAGAGGGTTCCACTGATGTAGCCACAATACATTTCACTAGGATTGCCAGTACCGAGGGAACCACAGATGCAGAGATGGGTTGACCTCATGGCCAGACATGCTGGCCAGTCACAAATTTCATTCTCTGATGCCTTTTTTGAGTGGTTCAACTGTCAGGAGATGGTCTTCGCCGAGTATCCGTACGTTGGGATGGATTTCCGAGGTGACCCAGATTTGGTGCTACTGACTGGCGAGCAGTGGGGTGCTATGGGTAAAATGATCTAACCATATCTTTGTTTATTGTTTTTATAATGTTCTTGTGTTTTTTAAATGTTATCAAGACTAATCAAACCCATATATTTGTGCAGATGTTGGGCCAGTGCGACCAGCGGTGCGTCCAAGGGTAGCAGCTGCCGTTCCAGCAGGAGAGGCTGTAGGGAGGGCTATCCTTCACGATCTGGACATAGCGGAGACCCTTGCAGTATTGCAGGATCGGATCAAGGGTCTCACCCTTGGTATTCAGGATGTGAGGACCAACGAGTTACCCTTGAGATTGCAGCGCCATACCACTGGCGTGCCGAGTCGATGGACAAGGCTCTTACGTATGATCACACAGGCAATGACTTGTTATCACCAGCACCATTAGTCTAGGGTGCTTTTTTGCATTTTTGAGTTTTTGGGTCATATGACTGATTTTGTCCCAAACACAGAACATTCTGTAAAAATTATAAACAACTATATATATTTTTGAGTTTCGGAGCTTTATTTCGGTTAAGTTATGTGATCCTCATGCAAATGTTAATTGAAATGCTTTTTCCTTTATAAATGCTGCAAATGTCTATCTAATACATAATTTGCTAATGAATCAGTTAATGCGTTTAAGTTTCTGAAATGTGTTGATATTGAATAGAATCAAACTGTCTTTCCAAAATCCTGACCCTTAGGAACATATGATAGATAGCTGGATTTCGAAAGGAATAGATGCTAGTAAGTTGTAGGATGACGAGTTGTGAATCTAGCCTGACAACAAGTCGACGTATGCCATGTGCGATGGCATCAGAGAGAAGCTCTATCAACGCATTGTACTCAATGATGTTGTTTGTTGATCGACCAATACATATCCCTCTGAAACTAACTCGCCCTTGGATCAAAAATGGCACAGGCTGTAGAAGATAGGTTCCGTTTACTACGACTAGCTCCGTCGGCGTATCCAACGAATGATTCCAATAGGTCCAACATCTGCAACAAATGCAAAGTGGATTACCAACCAAAATGATAACTCTTGACCAAAACAAAAACGTAACAAAAGCATATAAAGAGATTACCACACTTAATTAAGCATAGTAACGCTTAAGATACAACCCGTTCCGAGGTTGCGACAGTGGAATCCCATCATAATCTACTAGCTTGTAGGCTCCTTTTGCTAATACTCTTTTAAAAATGTAGGGGCCCATCCACAATGGTTCGAACTTACTTGCTCCCAATTTATCGGGGTCCTGATCATAAAGAAAGACCAGGTCACCTTCTGAGAAGACACGGGGTTTGAAATTTTTGTCAAATTGTGCCTTGACACGTTTCTTATGAGTTTCGTTAGCCAAAGCGGCATCACGACGGGTTTCATCAAATTGGATTAGTTCCAAGAAATGAGCCTCTTCCTCTGAAGTTTCGGGAAGTAGATCAATTGTGAGCTTGAGAGATGAAATTTCACACTGAATCGGTAAGACCGCTTCCAGGCCATATACCAACTAAAAGGGTGTAAATCCGGTCACATTTCTCACCGATGTGCTATATGCCCACAAGGCTGAGTACAGGATTAAGTGCCAATTCTGTTTGTGGACTCCAATCATCCTTTGCAACATGCGCTTTAGGACTTTGTTGATGGCCTCAACTTGTTCGTTAACTCGCGGATAATATGGAGTATAACTATCATGGGATAGTCCTAATTTGGCAGCTAATTCAACCATCATGTGATTGTGAAAATGTGATCCATGATCTGTGACTATAGCCTGTGGAACACGAAATCTAGAGACTACATGATTGAAAAAGAAAAGAGCAGTCATTTCGCCGCTGTTGTTTAATGTAGGGATCGCCTCGGCCCATTTTGTAAAATAGTCAATTGCGACTATGATATACCCATGCCCCTCGACCGAGGTGGGGTTACATGTCATGAAATCTATGCCCCATTTGGCGAATGGCCCATCAGAAACTACTGGATGCAACGGTGCGGGTGGCAGTCTGGTTTTGCAGTCAAAGATCTGACAAGCATGGCAACTTCTGACTACGATTATGCAATCTTTGAATATAGTAGGCCAGAAGTAACCTGCTCGTAAGATCTTTTGCACCGTGGAGTAAGCAGATTGATGCCCCCCACACGCACCTGAATGACAATCATTCAGGACCTTTTCGACCTCCTCATGCATGAGGCACCTTCGCAGAACTGTATCGATACCTTGACGGTAAAGTGTATCACTGACGATCATGTAGTCTTTGGCTTGGTATCGAGTATGTCGTTGCTCAGAGCGAGAGGTATTAGGCCTATATGTTTGGGTTTGGAGATAGATCAGTATATCTCCATACCACGGATCGCTTGATGACATCAGAAACAAAGATTCATCCACGATTGATGCTTTACATGTTGAATCATTGGACGATGATGGGACGTCGCATAGTAACTCCGCGAAAACTAGAGATTTCTTTGATTTGGATTTTGTGAATTCCAGATCAAACTCTTGCAAAATGGCTATCCATTTTAACGTGACAGAATGTATGTCATAGGGTTGCAATCTGACAAAATGGTAGTTTTGCGAAAGAGGATATAGTGTCGAAATCTTTGTACTACTTGAACAGCTGCTAGAGCTAGGTTTTCAACGTAGGAGTACTTGCTTTCTATATCATTTAAGTTTCAACTTAAATAATAGACCGGATGTTCAATTCCATTGTCTTCTTGTAATAAAACCATTGCGATGGTTGTATCTGTTGCGGCTAGATACAGGTTAAAGTCTTTTTGATAGTCAAGAGCGTACATTAATGATGCTTTTATTAGGGATTCCTTTAAAGAATCAAAGGAAGCTTGCGCAACCTGATCCCAGTTGAAGGGCGCTTCTTTTTTCAAAAGACGTGTATAACCTTTAGCAAGTTCGGCGCAATTTGGAATGAACCTCCTTAGAAAGTTTGCTTTCCCTTGGAGTGTGTCAATCTGAAGAAAATTTGAAGGTGGAGGCATGTTGATGATTGCTTGAACCTTACATGGGTCGAGTCAAATTCCGTCTTTATAAACTACGAAACTAAGTAAATGACCAGAACCGACACAAAACACACACTTGTGTGGATTGATTCGTATCTTGTAGTGTCGGCAACGTAGAAATATAGCTCTCAAATGTTTCGAATGATCAGTCCATTTTCACGAATGATCCAGTAGATCATCGAGATATGGTTGAACGATGTGTTTGATGTCATGGAAGGCGTAATTCATTGCCCTCTGAAAAGTTTCCCCTGCGTTCTTTAAACCGAAAGGTAGTTTACGGTATGCGAATGTGCCCCCCGGACATATAAATGCAGTCTTCGACTCGTCCTGTGGGCAGATGTTTATTTGATTGTATCTAGAAAATCCATCCATGAATGAAAAGATTTCGCATCCGGCACATTCATCAATTATCTGGTCGATGAAGGGTGTAGGGTAGTTGTCCTTTGGACAAGCTTGATTTACATCCCTGTAATCAACGCACACTCTAATTGTTCCTTGCTTTTTCATGACAGGAACAATATTCGATACCCAATCAGTTAGAGGAACAGGGTAAATGAAACCAGCATGTAAAAAATTTTCAACTTCTGCCTTGATGGAAACGACTTTCTTTGGGTGAACCTATCGAAGCCGCTGTCGTACTGGTTTGACATCTAGATACATCTTGATTTCATGTTCAATGATGCTCAAGTCAATGCCTGGCATTTCTTCATATGACCATGCAAAGACATCTCTGAATTCGCGAAAGAGAGCGCAATATATTTCTAGTTCTGAAGGAGAACAAGATTTGCCAACATGAATATTCTCTACAACATTAGGTTTGGTCGAGATATTTATGGCGATAGTTTCTTCAATACTGGACAGATTTCGCTCAGAATCCACCGTATTTATAGTATTTGATAGAAAATAAAAAACTGAAGGATGATTAAAGTCGCTAGAATAATCTTCGTCGTTATCTTGAAGATGGGAATGATGGTGGTAATCTTCCCATGGTGCCTCTGCTGTCATCATTGACTGAATGATTCCTTCATCTGTAGAATGTATACGTGACTAAGGATCTGAAGAGGTGCCATATTCTACAAACCTATCTATCCAAACACTTGATGAGTGTTGATTTGGGTTTGCCGCCTAGGCCAATAAAATGATTGCTACAAAATTTCTATGGGGCTTGGAGGCAATACCTGGCGATGATCCATGCTAAAAAAATGTTCGGAAATCTTCTTAATCTTCGCTGCTGTAGAAGATACCATATTACAGGTTTCCACCGTGGTCACTTCCGCCAGATTACTCGGAAGCGGGAGGGCAAAAGTACCCATTGAGGCAGGGTCTTTTAGGAGGCCTACTCCGACATTTTGAAGCGATTGAGAGTTTCCATGGATCATTGGAATGCTTACCGTAGCTTGTGAACTATTGGGGAAAAATATTAGTTGGTCAACGATTGTAATTCCACCTTGGAAGGGAAATGTAATCTTTTTAAAATATGTTGACACGACAACACCCATAACATAAATCCAGGTCCTTCCCAGTAGGATATTGTACTCGAGGTTTCCATCGATAACTTCGAATTCAATTTATACTGTCTTGCCCCCCAATTCAACTTGCAAGTTACTTAAAATCCCATACGGCGTGTATGTTCTTCCATCGAATGCTTTTAATGTCATTGATGATCTCGACAAGGGTGGTGAGCCTAAAGTTTTCCAGCAACTCATTGACATAATACAAGTAGATGCCCCCTCATCAATGATTGTTCGATGAACAGTTTTGTTGAGGGCTTTTACCTGTATAAGGAAAGCGAGCTGGGCCGATAATTGAGGTTCATATCCTTTGTGGTTAAAAGCCACAAGATTGGAATCCATTGGGTCAATCCCACCTATTGCTGATAATAAAGCTTGCTTTTGGGAGGGGCAATTCTGTAGTACTTCAAGTGTCGACATAGCGGATGGTGATTGAGCCAAATCCTCTACTAGATTATAATTCTGTGCTGCTCAAGAACGAGGATTAAATGCCAATTTATGTACTACTCCCTTTGGCAGATTTATTGTCAGTTCAGGAATGATGGGTGGCACAACTTCTGACGAAGTTTTTGCCGAACTACTAGGTTGATCTGTGGCCTTGTTGTTTGACATATGTGGATTCCCATAATATTTATTCCTCGTCGATATCAAAGCATCATTTTGCTATTTCGAAACGGACAACATAAGCACTTGGGATTGGGAAGCATGATCGATAGCAACCAGATTGGTTTCCGGGTTTGGAAACAGATCAGTCAATACTGCCAAGGTACTTGAAGTCTTCAAAAACTTCGTGACCTCAGCGCAATGTGGAAAATCTCTCGTATAATGGTCCTCATCACATATGAAACATGGTTGATTAGGTTTCTTTCACCCAATAAGGTTTCCAGAAGGTTTCTTAGGAGTCGTATCTTCCTTTTTCTTCTTTTTGTTTTTCCCTTTCTTCTTGCCCCCTAGTTGCTTTGGTTCTTTGCCTTTTTCGGATGACATGGCATTAACCTCCGAGGCAAGAAGTTTGTCATTTGATTTTTTACTAGAAACTGCAAGGGCTTTACCAAATGGAGCCTTTGCGGTTTGCGTACTTGAGGTGCCAATCACACCATCGCCGACATGAGTGTCCATGTTTGATTTAGGAGGGGGAGGAACGGAAAATTCTATTCTAGCAGCGTCAGGAATTTTGTCATAGAGCGTGCCAAACTAAGTATAGATCAAGTCTAGATATTGTGCATGAGCAATGACTTGCTCTTCAGTGACAACTCCTCCCTTGGCCACATCTTCTGTAATAGAAGGTAACAACGACTTAATAAACCATTCAGCTAGAAGCTGATCAGTGACATATGTTTTTACCATTTGACGACGACGTCACCACTCATGAATATGATCAGATATGTGAGTGGCTGTTGTCTGTTTAAAATTGGAAAGGAGCTCTGTTCCTGTTTCGTACCTTATGGGTAACTGAAAGTGGGTTAAAAAGGTAGTGGCATCGGTGCTGAAGTTATCGAATGTAGCTCTAGGCAATTCGATGTACCATTTCGCTGCCGGACCAGTTACCGTTCACTGAAAAAGGTGAAGCCTAATCGAATCATCATTGAGGGTGTTGGATGAACACCACAAATGAAAGGTCATTATGTGATTTAATGGATCTTCACCCAGATTTCCATTGAATTTAGGAATATCAGAGGGAAGTTTATAAGGAATCATTGGCCACCATGGGGCATAAGTAATTGGATCATTCGTTAATCGGTTCAAATCTGGTAATTATAGAGTTGCTACAAAGGGAAACTATTGATTCAGGTTTGGCGAAGTGTACCCAGGATAAGACACGATCGCCTAAGCAACGGGTCTTTGCATACCAGCATAATGTCTCTGATGCTGATAAATTTGATAAGGTTGATGGGCATAACCATTATAATATGGTTGTTGGTAACCGTTTTGAAAATACGGTTGCCCATTACCTGCAAAGCTTTGTTACTCAGGTCCTTGGTAAGCTTGTTGGAATTGTGGTTGTTGATATTGTATCAGCCATGGTTTTTGGACCATTTGTTGTTGTCCAATACTGGATGTTTGAGCAAGATGAGGGATGATAGTACCCGTTTGAACCTGAGTCGCTTCAATTAAGGAGCCACTAATCTGAGGTTGTGATTGAGTCGTGGAGACAAGACGCTGTTGTATTACTACCTGAGAGACTTGAGGTTGACATACAACAGGCAGCGCTTGTACTTGCGACACCATCACAATAGCAAGTGTAGTGGGAATGTTCGACACAGGTTGATTTGGTTGCATTGAATATATAACTCTTGGCTAGTGAGGCAATATTGTACCCAGCCACTGGATGCAACTCCAGTTTGACCCAAATTTTGTTGTGAACTCACATATGGTTGTTCTCCCAGAGGGAACAATGAAAAGGCATACTGCCCCCCATATGGCGGTAATCCAGTGTTCAAAGGATAAATTGGTCTTTGGAGACTGGACTGCCCAATTGATACTGACGTGAAGGATCAATTTGCTGAGTCTCAACATAAGAAATTCTAGATAAGATTCCGGATGAACAAATAGGAATAGACCATGTTGTCGAAACAGTCCCTAGGTGGACTCCATCTAGCGGTTGAGAACTAGTTGGGAAAAATGGTATACAAGCGAACATTATCAAGGTAGCAGCAGGAGGCTCTGCTGCTGTTGTATCAGACGATACAGTCCTAGATGTTGATGGTTGTTCAGACATGTTTAGTCTATCCAAAAGATTTCCTAGCGATTTAACAGGAATTTGCAATGAAGGGTGATTAAAAGAACTAACCTCTATAGTAGAAGGATATAGGTGGATCCCAGTTCCAAAATGTAATGGGCTACTGGATGGAAGATCCTCTACAATCTCTTCTATAGCAATCAGTCGAGGTGGAAGAGGTAGACCGTCAGGTCCGTAAAATATTTCTAGAGCCAAAGAAGGTATAGTTTCTATAGCGACAGATACTAGAGGGGTGACACCTTCTGAATCAGCCCTAGATGGAGTTGGTTCAGGGATATAAGTGTTTACTATTACACTAGGATCAGTTCTACTGTCCTCTTGTAACTGTAAAAGTAGATGTACCAGAAATAATTGGAGTAACTGGAGTCTCTGATGATGTTGAAACACAAGTTTCAAATAAACCAGGAGATTTCGACCAAATTAAACGAGACCGTTTTGCCCGGAATGGCTTCGTTTCCGGAGTCAAAGACAGTTGACTCGTTAGTCTCCGCGAACGACAGGGTTTTGATTGACTTTCTTCCACGATTGCGGATTACTTGATCAACTCAAAATTAAAAAGGGGAAAATGTTATTCTGAATTAAATGAATTTTATGACGCTTTGACATAACTTATTTTTTCAATTTTTAAGAGTCGAGAAAAAGCTAAAGGTGACTCTAGTCGCCTTCAATTTTTAATAAGCCTGAAGTGACAAGTGCTCAGATGGACCTTTTCTTTTAGGGAGTCGAAAAGGAACGAAAGTGACTACTCTGGAAGTCTAGACAGAGGGATTACCAAACCAATCGCAAAACTGCAATATACGCCTTGGTGGTAAATTAAAGAGAAATTACCAAGGACTTTACGTACGAAAGTCAATATTCCCAAATGCTGTGTTTAGTGCATTGCGATCGATAGGGAGGCAGACACGGCTTCCTAAAGGATATCAGCCTATTGTGGTCTCCCAATATATACTCGACGATACGGGAAACACAAGTCTGTACTGGCACTTGTCTTATCAAAGAGGAGGAATCACCCAACCTTCGATGAAAACGATAGTTACCAAGTTTTACGACGCCGGAATACGTCTCAAGCCTAGACTTCTAGATGTTGTGCGTTAGGTTCCAAAGCGTTTTTATGTTCATTGAGGTTTATTTTAGAGTTGATATTTCTTATAAGTTTGCCTTTCAAGGTTCACCGCCTGATGTAGATGTAAAATTCCTAAATGGACAATCTAAAATGATAAACAATTGTTTGTTTTCTTTTAGCAATGAAAATCCTAGTTACTAAGGAAAGAAAAAGTACGATTCTTTCAACATAGAGCAAAGAGCACACACTAAATTCACTTTTCCTAAATCATTTTCCGCATGCAGTCTAAATGCAAATGCACATGCATGTATTTGTTTTTCCGCTTCCTTAATGTGTGAATGCTAAAAAGGAAAACTAAGTACAGATCTGAACTATTTTCTTCAAAGCGACACTTCAACAATTTCTTTTCAAAATGAAAGGAAGACTAAAATGACACTTTTTATTTCGAATGGAAAACTGTTTTCAACACTTCAAATATTGACAATTCAAATCAAATACAATAGCAAAAGTACAATCAACTATCTAGAAGAGGAAGACTTTACGACACTCTTCTTCTTGACTCAAAACGATAGTCACGACACTTTTGAATCAAAAGGCGACAGTTTGATTAAGCTACTTTTTGCAAAGGAGGACTGTAAATGATGTAAAATACATAAAAAAAAGCTCACAATTCCTGATCAATGGAGGTTGAATAATGTAAAGGAAGAAAGCTTCAACAATGATATACTGATCATAAGCAACAAAACTACTGAATAGAGCTGAAAACAATGAAGAAAAAACCAAATTCCAGAGAAGGAAAAAGTGTCATTCAGTCATCGCACTTGTTCTTAAGGGAAATAGGGATGCATCTCACCTACAACACATGGGAGGTGCGATGCATCGAGGCTGCCAATGAGAGACAGTGCGATGGACTAGGGAACGAAACTGAGCTTGGTTTTTGCTCAAAATTTGCAGCTAAGTTCATTGATTTAGGTCGAGCTATGATGGACAATAAACACAAAGTATAGGGGTATGATCTTATGAGGTTATTGAGCTATCACCAGGGCACTTAGGATGTTTGCAAGTCAGATGTTCAATTCATAAACCAACCCGGAGATTGACTAAAGCAATGTTGATCTACTTTTCAGTTGCATAGCAAAAGCAGTTTGAAGGCTAGCTGGCTTAACTTCAGGCTCTGTCTGTAGTTTATAAAGCAAACAACAGTAATAAACAAACAAACTATTCGCTCCCCAGTGGAGTCGCCATTTTGTTTCCGGGAAAACTAGTGTCTATTTGATCTGCTAGTCCCACTAAGACGGGTAAGTTATCTAAACAAACAATTCAAAGTAACTTGTGTTTCCTTATGTATGATAATAAAGAAAGAGAGAGCACCACCTAATCTTTCGCTGGCTCCTTGCTTGTTTCCTCTCTCCTATAGAGAGTTTGCAACTCCTTTCTCACTTGTCCCGCTTAAAAACACCTGTAGAGCAAAACAAAAAAACACATCAAGCATAGAGATCTATAATACCATAAACAATGTAGAATCAGAAGACTAACCATACATTGCATTCACAGAATACAAATTACAAATACAACAAGATATGGAGGAAAACTCAAGGAAACTTAATAATAGTAGAAGTAGAAAAGAGGATTACAACCTAGCTTACCTATCCAGCATCATCCTCCCAACATGAAAGCCTTCTTCACCTCATGAAAGCAAATCACCCAACAATATGTCTCAAAGAGAAACCAACAAACACTCCTAACAAATACAAATCCAGCTCTAAATCTATGTGACACGAGGGATCCATATATAGATATTTGCAAGGGGGTGAGTCAGCTTCTGGGTTTTTGATTAGTGTCATTTCACTAATAGTTCTTGGTTCCACTTGGAGATTTCATGATCCCTTACTCATCCCTGGGTGAATTCAGAGAGGCAAGTGTCATAGGGGAAGTTTCTAGAAGATTCTCTAGGTTCCACTTAGCTAATTGCCTCTGCCATTTGTCTACTCTCTCCCATCGCACCCTACAGAAGGATATTTTAGTATGCATCGCACTTGGCTAGTGTAGCAGCCAGTATGCATCGCACCCTAAGCATGGAGCAGTCTGTATGGGTCAGTTTTGGCCAGTTCTAAGTAGTTTTTTTGGTGGAACTTCTGGGAAATGACGTAATCAGCTGACCATGATCCTTTAGGGTATGAAACAACACTTTTAGGGGTTTAAGAGCCCTTGGTTTATCGACATATGTGATTGGGGTTGCAGTGCCCAAATATGTCTATAACACCCATAACAAGAGTGTGCCATCAACAAATTGAGAGTGATTGATGCTTTTGATGCCTTTGAAAAATATAATTCCTAGAAATCTTGCACATCTCCTTTCATATTCCAGCTTGTGGCTAAGAGAATCTGCCACTATAATATATAATAAATAAGATAGAGGGCAGCCTTGATGAAGTCATAGAGAGGCTTGGAAGAAACCAACCACTCTTCCATTAACCAACGAGGCAATCCATGGTGCTTTGATTCGTAAAGAAACCCATCGAGTAAATTTAACGTCAGACCCAAAATTTTCCATTACTTTGAAGAGGTATTCATGACTTACTTTATCAAAGGCATTTGCCATATCTATTTTGATGATCATGCCTTTGTCTTCTCTATTTTGGCTAGAGTTGAATGCCTCTTGAATTGGGATGATATTATCAAATATATGTCATTGATGCACAAATCCTCCTTGATTTTCTAAGATAATTTTGGGTAGAATAGGCTTAAGCCTTTTGACCAAAATCTTTGAGATCACTTTATAAGAGACATTACAGAGTGACATTTGTTGTAATATTGAAAAGGAAGCATAATTTAAAACTTTTGGGATCGGGGCTAAAAAGGAAGAACTAATTCCTCCCACCATACAATTGTTCTTTAAAGTATATGTCTGGATTGAAGGAAAAGACAACTTGGTGGGTTTCTTCTTCGATGGACTATTTTGTCAGCACATCATTGTCTTCATGTGAAATAGACTCGGAAATATGTTCCATCATTGATTGTTTCGCTTTAGGGTTGCTAGAGCCTGTGGCGTTATACAAATCGCTGAAGTGACTGACCTCTGCCTCTTTGAGTGATGCAAAATTTGAAATTTTTATACCTCTTGCAACAATCTCTTTAATATTATTTTTGTTAGCACATCATTGTCTTCCTATGAAATAAACTCCAGAATATGTTCCATCATTGAGTGTTTCTATTTAGGGTTTCTAGGGCCTATGGCATTATGCAAATCACTGAAGTGACGAACCTCCACCTCTTTGAGTGATGTAAAATTTGAAATTTTTATACCTCTTGCAATAATCTATCTAATATTATTTTTCCAGACTTGATTTTTTGCTCGCTTGTGAAAAAAATTGTGTTCATATCTTCAACCTTTAACCAAATGCTTTAAGATTTTAAATGTTGAATCTCTTCTTCCTCTCTAAGAGCTTTATGATAGGATACACATTCTTTTATTTCTTCTTGTAGCATATCATGTGTCACTAACCCATTCTCCATCTTATCATGTATAATTTCCATTTTTTTTTTCATGTACTTACATCTTTCCTTGTTTTTCCGTTTGTTGGTCTAAATCCCATTATTAATGAACGCTTCAAGTGCTTGATCTTTTTCTCCCATATCGTAATTAGGCTTCCCAATACCCACTCAATCCAAACCTTCTTCACGAGATCGTTGAAGCTTGACAAGTTTGCCCAAATTGGATAATGGCTAAAGGGCAGTGGCCCGAAGTCAATGTCTTATGAGATAACAAGATTCATTTCCATATGATCCAAGTTGATCGAAGGGAGGATTATGGAATTGACCAATATTTTTTGGGACAAGAATGAATCTAAAATTAAAAATCTATCTAATTGCGCAACAATATGCCTTGGTCTAGTTCGCTTATTATGCCAAGTGTATTTGTTAGTGGAAGGCTTTATATCTAACCAAAATAATTTATGGATAAGGTCTTCTAAATATTCTTGGAATTGATCTCAAATGTGAGATCCCCTTTTTTCTCCCATTGATGTAGCGTTGTATTGAAGTCGCCACCTAATATGCATTCTGATTGAAAAAATGAGTCCCCAAGGGCCATTGAGGAATTCCAAAAATCATATTTTTCTTTGTATTGAACATACATACACATATGGACAATGGAACATACCTCATTTGAAGGAATATGTAGAAAACGAGTAGCTAACTAGTGAGATGTCGAACTAGATTCTAGCAATTTGAACGAAGATTGAGACCACATGGTGGATATCTTATTTGAAGCTCCTCTCGCACTAACGTAAATTCCACTACCATTCGAAATCTTGTGCTGATTTTGGAGGACCTCTTGATCCCCCATTTTTGTCTTTTTGAGCAGGAGAACTAAGGGTCTCTCTTTCTTGATCAAAGATTTCACTTTCTCCATCCTTTTTTCAAACCCCAACCCCCTGCAATTCTAGGAGAGAACCCTCATTACTTACTTGATGTGTGAGTAGTCCCTTGGTGAGGGGTTGATTTGCCTCCTTTTCTGGTGTTTCTATATCCCTTTAGTTTTGGATCTAAGATTGTCTATGTTCCCATTGTCGTATCCTTCTCTATTTTTTCATGCCTTACCTCTCTATTGGTTTGCTAACTAGCCTTTCTAATTCTTTTTCCTTCTCTTCCTTCGACTTCTCATTAGTTGAGCTCGGAAAGGAAGGTCCCAATTTGGAGCTTTTAGGGGAGATGAATTACTCCTCTTCTGAGGAAAATTCCATGGTTTGTTGCTTTGGTATTAGATAATTTTCTAATGGCAACACGGATTCATAATTTTTCTCTCGTTCATACCCTGATCCTGATTTTCTCACCTATTCTTGTACATTGGTTTCGAGAATTTCCCCTGCTTCAGTTACCGAATTGAGAGCCTCAAAGCTATTATTTTTCTCATTTTGGATTTTACTAGATCCTCTCGCTCCCTCCAAAGTGGATCACTTAAGGGAAACTAGTCCTTTTCCTTTGTTCCCATTCTAATCTCACTGCTTTGATGGATTGTTTTGTTTTCTAGTTGGGCCTCTCTCCTTTTTTGTTGTTGGCATTGTTCTCCTTCATTCCCTCGTTTTTGAGCTTCCTCTTGCTTCATTTTGCAACTTCTTGCAAAGTGGCCATATTCGTTGAAAACTTTGCATTTAAAAGGAAGATGATCGTAGTCAACCTCTTGAATATGGGTCTAGCTATCTAGATTTGTGGTTATTGCTGTTGGGAGCCCCTTATCCAGATCTATCTCTATGCATATCCTTCCACAGGAGAAGAGTCCCTTTCATGGCTTGGCTCGATCAATGTCTTTCCTAAGTGCATTGCCAATATTCCAGATAGTAGTATCATTTCAATAGTGAAAGGGCAAAAAAGGAAGCTTTACTCAAATAGGGATGGAAACATCACTTTCAAGGTCAAAATTTGGGCTTCATTGATCCATATATAACCCTTTGTCCCACATGAAGTAAGGTCTACTTTGAAATATTAGGTCCCGATCATCCTTCTTCCCAAAAAAGAAGGAAGAAAAACCTTTTCTACATGAAGTTGAAGTGACAAAACCCTTGATCACGAGTTTCCAGTTTTTTTCAACCCATAACCTCACAAAATGTGGGGAAGGGCAAATCCTTATGAATTGGCCTACCAATCCACATTCAGCTAGTTGTAAGGCTCGTGCTCGTGACTATGGTGCAAAAACCTCGACCTTTGAAATTTCTTCCAGCTTCTTGACAAAACAATAAGTTTTGTTTTGTTTTGTTTTGTTTTTGTTTTGGTAATGCAACCCATTTGCTAACAATGAGTTAAAAGCAATGATATCTGAAGCATGGGATGGGAGCGGAGGTGGAGACCCGCCCGATCTGGCCCTATTGCCAGAGAAAAAACGTTGTATCCACAGAAACTCTTAAAACTGTAGATCTCGCAATGTTGTTCCTCTACTGAAACCCTTGCTTCATAATATAAAATAATTAAAAATAAAAATTTCTTATGGTTTAAACATTTTATTAGTGTTTTGTTCAAAATCAAGATGTGTAATTTCTTCCATGCTCAAAATGGATACATGACACATACACACACATAAAAAGAACCAATGCAGATCCATCTTAACCTTCGATTTATTTAGCATTGAAAGAGATCAAATCTCTTTAAGTGCAAACTTGTTTTCAAGTTTTACAATATAAAATAAGTTAACATTTAAAAAAAATAATTTCTCTCTACTCTTGATATATTTAAAGTTAAGAGAAATCTATACAAATAGAATAGTAACTTAAAAAATTGTTAAAAAAAATTGTACTTTAAGAAATTTGATTTCTTCAGAGCTCTATGTTCTCGATCCATCACATAAATCTTTTAGATTGTTGACTTTTCGAATTAGTTACTGTGGTTCATCTTGGACGATTGGATGAACCACATTAATTGGTTTAAAATGCAATAACAATCTAAAAGATTTATGTGATGGATAAAAAAAACTATCTATAAATAACTCTACCCATAAAAACCTTCATTCATAAATTTAATTTCTTTATATTAGTTAACTGTAAAATTAAATAAATCTATAATAATAAAGTAATAATTTAATAAATTGGGTCATTCTTAATGTATTATAAAAAATATATATTTTCACATCCTGTAATGGTTTCCCACAGATATATATTTTCACATCTTGTAACGGTTTCCCACAACCACATTTACCTTTTAGACTCATTGAGTAAACACAAAAAAGCATGTAGATATTGAAATTGTTTCTAGAATTCAAAAGGCTCGCTCCCAATGCTGATTCGAGGAATCATTACTTGCATCAGGCCCACGCTTCGTTAGCATAGAAGCGTTGGAGCTTCACATGGTGACAAAATAAGAGAAATAATGGTATCTTCATCCGCACAATTGTTTATATTTGGTATGACTACTGAATAAAACCTTAATTGTTTATATTTGGTATTGACTATTGAATAAAACCTCAATGCAAATTATTTCATTAATACTACCTAGATTCCCAGGACAAAGTGTATTGAAAATGAGAATATACTCTGGTTAACAGTGATGACGCCATCACTTCTCCCTAAACACGTGACACATGTTATTCGAGGGTCTACATTTGTTTACGAGGGAGAAGGATACTGGATCTGCTCACTTATTTCCACTAGAATTGACTAATTAATGACATCGACATCCTCATCTTCTTCTCCTCTTCTTCGGCTGTTCTCAGTACTGTGACAACTTCATTATTTCTTTCTTTCGGAATAATCAGTACTTCTATACCTCGGCTCGCAGTTGTTCTATACAGAGCCATGGCAGCGGCAGCTACAATGCAAGTTTCGTTTGTTTCAGATCGTTTAATTTCGTTCAAGAAGGCAACAGCAGGGGAGTTATTTGGCCTGAAAATGGTAAAATTTTCAAGTGACATGGGAGGGCTGGGAAGAGCCAGCCACAGGAAGATTATCGCGTCAGCATCTTCCCGCGGTACGAAAACCTGAAACCCTTCCTAAATGGCTTTTTTTTCCATCCTGTTTGCTTTTGTTTACTTACTCTTACAGTGCTACGTCTCTCTGGTTTTTTGTTTTTCAGGGGATTCATGAATACATTTTCTGTTATATATATATAGTGGGTATATCAGAAAATGTTATATATATATTATATATATAGTGAGTATAATAGGGTTTTCACAGTGCTGTTCCTTTCCCAAAGTGTCATATGGCGTTCACTATTCCTTTTCGATATTTTAATTAATTTTTTTTAGTATTGATTAATATAAGACATGTTTTTAGGTAATTGTCACAAAACTGCTTCAAGTGTTCACTGGATATGGATGATAATGGGCATTCCTAGCCCATGTTTCATGGCTGTTTTTTTTTTCGGTCATTGTATTTCTGTATTGTTGCAATAGTTATAGGAAAATACCCTCGTGGACATTGGTTGGATACTGATAATAATCTGGCATAAATATCTTTGTTATATCATTTGGATTCCAACCATAGTGGGTGATTGGAGTTTTCTGTTACTTGTCAGAAGGATTGTCTGAACTTAACAGGGAACAAACTTAAAAAAATAATATTTTGCGGGAAAATCGGCCCCTTCTTGGCCACTGATGGTGACGGGTTTCCCCATCTCCTCCCTTCTTGACTACTTGTATTTTCATCTATCATGGTGATATTGAGCTAGGATCTCGCTGTTATATCTAACGCCTATTTCTCTTCTTTCGTTCTTCAGACATTACTTGATCATGTTCGTTTCATGTATCTGTTAGTTTATCTTAGTTTATGCTTTCTTAGGTACTCTTCCAGGTGCTTATTGCTTATTGTACTTTTTCCTCCAGTCCCATATACCCATCTTTTTGGTTATTCATTTGGATATTAATATAGGTATCTTATCTTATCTTTGAACACATTTTCACATTTGACATTGTGGGGTTTTAGATGGTTCTTTCGTACTGTCACCATCTTGAGTTTGTTGATGGTAAACAGATTTCTGATCCTCTGTGTACGTGCCTGTGGTCTTAGGATCTGTGTACACCTGTGCATGAAAATGCTCTGTATTTAGTATTTACACATGGCTATTCAAATTTCAGGCTGACTGTTTGTTGTTGTGGAAATGTTTCAAAGTTTTGGTGTTAAGTTATGCTTTCGGAGTATTTCTTCTTTCTTTTATTTAACATCAAGGTATGTGTGTGTGCTTCGTGTGATACGCATAGATGTAATTAATTGCTAACATCTCCGCCTTTCATAAATGCGTGAAATTTTGTCTAAATTAGAAATAACATTCAATTGTCATTCCTGTTATCTCGAGGGACATGCTATTAAATGTTTTCAAACCACAAAAATAGAAACATTGTTTTCCAAACACACTAAGCCTATCTTCTTTCTGGAAAAAACATTTGATCGAGGGAATTATGTCTATTTTGTTATTTTTATTAAATTGCTATTCATAAACAGCAGACATGCATGATATTTGTTATTCCTATCAAATATGATATAAGCTTGGCTTACAAATCTCAAGTGCATGGTGGTGGCGTTGTAGGTGGAATTGTTCATTTCAAAGGATATCATCCAGCAGATGGTTGTCGCTGGTTGAGTACAAAGCCTGTTTTGAATGTTGAGCTTAACCAGGTTTGGAAGATATCCTCTAAATGTCCGGCTTAACCAAGTTTGGAAGATATTCTCTAAATGTCCGGCTCAACCAAGTTTGGGAGACATCCTTTAAGCAGATGAGCTTGCTGTTTCGGTTTCTAGCAATCTGGAAGGCATATAAAGCAGCATAAGAGGCTTTTTTTCTTGGTCTTTGTTATTGATTGGCCTTCCTTTTTCCCAATGACCTCAATATTTGGGAGTATCCTAACCCAAGTGTCGTTTTTGTCATAAAGAAGAAATTGCTAAACCTTTGTTTTTGTCTTACCCTTTTGCTCAGCTTGGGAGTGGACTTCAATCCTGTGTGGGCAATTACTCCCTACCACTATTACCAGGAAGTCTGCCCTTCCCATCGAGTTTCATGCAGGATATATATATATATATATTCATTCCACCTGGAAAAACAAAATTAGTGTGTATTTAAATATGTGCAACATTGCAGCAAGTTTACTTGATCTGAGGGAGCTTTGATATGTGCCTACCTACACTTGTAGTTCTAGGTGCAACCCAGCAAGGTGGAGCTCGAGCTGGGGCATCTTGGAAGGCTTCCAGATCAATGTTATCAAAACCGAACCAGTGATCAAACTGGAAAACCTTGTGGACCGGGCACTCGTTGGAACTGGACCGAAACCGGTAAAAAAACCGGACCAACAAACCGGTTGACAAAAACACACAAACTATTCAAATTTTAAAGAAAAACATATATATACATGTGCATCCATATCAATCCCAACCATTTATACACAAATAAGCAAAACTTATCATTTATATAGCATGTAAGGGTGTACATAACCAAAATAGCATATAGTGGAATCCATCTCTGAACCAAAACTGCATCAGCAAATAGGCTCTAGATGGCCTCTAGCATCCAAAAAAATTATGCTACAACAAATGCCTACATATCAAAATCATTAACTATATGGGGTCTTCTTCATCAATATAACCCTCTAAGCATTAAAACAAGATAGAAAAAACGTAGCATGTCATGTCAATATTTTGTTTGAGTGATGGGTACATTTTTAGTAGAGTCATGATAGAGGAGTTCGACAATGAACACCACTAACATTGAAGTACATAGAGGGCTTGGTACTTGTCGCCTGGAGTGTACACCAAGGGAAACAATGTTCAGGCAGGGGCTGTCACTCTGATCCCTGCCCACTTCATTCTAGCTATCTCCTAGGCAAGCTGAGGGTGTAGTCCCTAAAGGTGAGAAGTAAGGGATGAGGGGAAACTTGTTGGGTACCAACAAGTTCTAGGAGATACACTTAGTTATCTTATGAACCTGATTATAATTAATTTGCAAGTGTGATTAATGAGCAATGTGGTTATTAAAGATAGATTTAGTTAATTCAATAAGACACTTAATGAGATAAATAGATTATAGACCAGTGCCTTATAAACAATGCTCAAGACATATTATAACACTTGCACAAGGATGTTTCAAGCACTGTGGAAAAAGTCGGGAAAAAATCGGGATTAAATCCCGATTTTTCGATTTTTTTGGCTGGCCGATTAAATCGGCCAATTTTTTGCCAGTCGAAAAAGTCGGGATTAAATCGGGACTTTTTCCAAAAAATCATGGTATTTTTTTAATGATTTTTTTTGTTTGTTTGAAAAAATCGGGATTTTTTAAAAAATGAATATTTTTGTATTTTTTTAATTTTGCCGACTTTTTCGAAAAACACCTGACTTTAACGATTTTTTCAACTTTTGGACCCTTGCCGATTTAATCCCGACTTCGACTTTTTCCACATTGGTTTCAAGCTATAAGATAAGTAATGCTGCAAGACAAGCACTGGTACAAGAAACCAAGCAATTATAAGCAATTAAAATTATGAGCAATACGACTTTAGGTAAAACTTGCAAGAAAGAAAGCTTGTACTTGAAGTAAATATGCTTAATTTACGATATGACAATCAAAAGACAATATGCATTAAATTGAGTACAAGAATATAAGGAAAAGCTTGCAAGGAAATAGCTAGCCCACAGTTCTAATTACAAATAACCAATTGAAAGGGAAAGTTAGATGAACGAATGCAAGACTAATCTATGTGAGATGGAAAGATTAGATCTAATATGAAAATGTTTTTTTCCAAGGAAAAAATCGAACTTTTTATTACGATTTATAAAAAGTTACATAGTTTACGCAATTAAGCATTCAGTTAACTGTATGATTTGATCTAATCATAGAGTGTTCTGAAATGGTGATTGAGTATCTTGCAACTCTACCATCTCACTTTGATTGGAGAAAAATCACTGATCCTTTTATCCCAGGCCTCCTCGGTGAGGAAAACAACCCAAACGAGATAACGGATCAGTCGTCAGTGACAATTTACCAAAAAAACCCAAACCAACTAAACATATATCAGATGTTTATTAGAGTCTCAAGAAATATGTTCTGAGCCATTCTCGGGCCTTCTCATTGAGGAAAACAGCGCAAACAGGAATGTGTTCAGCTATAAGTTAAGAGTATTATACCGGTTCATTGAAAATGTTAACTATATTCCGATAAAGTAAAGGTAAACAAACAGTTCAGCTGTGTACGAGACTGAAACTGAAAGACTAAATAACTGTCATAAACTGGAAGCCTATGCAAAAACCAGAGTGATATGTCAACATGATGCATATGGTGCTTGATCCGACACATGGATCTCATCCCGGTTTGCTTCCTCTATCCTCCAACTGTCCATATCTTGTTGTAGACCCGATTTAGAAAGCTGGTCTGCTGTGTTATTACGTTCCTTGTATATATGGCATAAAGAAAAATCATTAAAAAATAACTTTAAATGTTTTGCTTCTTCTAACAATAAGTATAAATTGTAATTCTGGCATCTGCTCACACCGTTGAACCATTTAATGATATTCATCGAATCCCCGAAGATCTGAACCGTGGTATGCCCAGGTGAGTAAGCCAACATAGGAGGAGTTTTAAGGCGGATAGTTCTGCGAAATTATTGTCTCCAATGCCCAATCCCATTGAGGTTTTGAGGCTTCTGTGCTCATTTAGGTGTATCACCAATCCTGCCCCACATTTGTTGTTTTGATCAGATGCCCCATCAAAATAGGCCCATGGTATTCCTTCCTTTATTTGCTCCTCTCTAACATGGTGAGTGCATGCTTCCCAGATTGGCTCTGGGATGCTTGAGTAGATTGTTGTGCATCCTACTGCGGTATTTCCAGCCGAGGGGTTTTGTTCTTTAAAAATACTGTTGTTCCGAGCTAACCAGACACCCCAGGCAATGATTAGAGGTAGATTCCTCAAATTTCCTTCCAGGTAATTCTTCCACCAATTATTCCATACTTTTTCTAGTGACCCTCTTCCCAGGACACCCTCTTCTGGATCAGTCTCCCTACTTCCTTCCATACATCCTTTGTGTATGAGCATTTTAAAAAGAGATGTTGGATTGTTTCTACATCATTTTTGCATAAGGCACATCTCCCTGGCCGCGACTTGTATCTCCTTTGTAATGTATCCCAAGTTGGCACCTTTTTTCGGAGAATGCACCGAATGAACATCCAGGCTTTGGTTGGGCATTGTAGCTTCCATATTGAACTAATCCACCAGTCCTGGATCCCCCAATCTTTCCTCGACATGAGATATTTATAGCCTTGTTTAGGAGAGTAAGAGCCCGTGTCCGCATGTGCCCATACCAGTTGATCTGGTCTATCTCTTAGCCTGACATTAGACCTGGACAATTCCTTGATGAAATTGTGCCATTCCTCTGTCCAATGTAGATTGAGGTTTAAGTCTGTCCTTGTTAACCAGGCTTGTCCCCATATGGTGGAGTGGCCATTTTTCCGGATCTGGCTTATGTATTGAATGCATTTGATGTCTAGCTGATTTATGAGTCTCGGGGAGAGTGAATATCCTTCATTGCATCCCACCCATGGGTCCTTCCCTATCCTAACTTGTTCTCCATTCCCTACTTGCCAGGACAAGCCTTGTTCTATGCTATTGAAAGCATCTAAAGTGGATTTCCACACCACTGAAGCGTTTCCTTTCTTCTTATTTGGATTCCTAATCCAATCATCCATAGGGATGGGGTCGATATATTTCCTCTTGACAACCATTGTCCACAGGTTTTCCATCTTAATTAGTCTCCATCCCAACTTTGCTGCTAGAGACGGTCCAAAGGTTGTTAAATCTTTTATTCCCCATCCCCCCCACTCCTTTGGCCTTGCCACCTTATCCCATGCCACCCATGGCAAAACTGACTCCTCCTTGTATCTTACCCAGAGAAATCTGCTGCAAACTCTTCTGATTTTTTCCAGGATTCCTTTCGGAACCCATGTTAGAGCTGCCCAGTAAACAGGTATAGCCAAAAGGACTGATTTGATGAGAGTCAGTCTACCTGCTCTAGACATCCATTTGTAACTCTAGCGAGTGATCCTCGATTCTATTTTTGCTACTAGCCAAAACCAATCCTGTTTCTTGTATGAGTTCGGCTTTAGGAAAAAACCCAGATACTTAAAGCTGTCTTCTAACTTCCGCTCTTCAAAGGGCAGGTCTCTAGTTATATTCAATGCTTCCATTCTGTTGAAACCTTCCAACAAGAGATGAGATTTTTCCTTATTCACTTGCATGCCCGTTGCCTTAAGGAAGAGGTCCAATAACTTTTTTAATTCCTTTGTTTAGCTCCTTCTTCCATTACTGAAGAGGAGGATGTCATCCACAAACAAAAGATGGGTTATATACAAGTTGAAAACCACTTCCACTCCATGAATTTCACTTTTTCTTTTGGCCTCTATAAGCAGCTGGCTGAGGCCTTCAACCGCTAGGAGAAAGAGGAGAGGTGACACGGGGCACCCTTGTCTCAACCCTTTTTGTCCTTGAAAGGAGGATGCCGCTCCATTAATTAGCACCACAAAGCTCACACTGGTCAAACACCCCATGACCCAATTAATAAAGTTTACTTGAAACCCTAGATGGGTGAAGAGCATACAAAGGTACATCCAACTAATTTTGTCATAAGCTTTAGATAGATCAATTTTCACTACTGCTCCTTTGCTTTTTTTTTGTTTGATGCTATGAATGGTTTCTTGGGCCACACAAATCGCCTCATGGATCTGTCTCCTATCCGGGAATCCAAATTGTTCTTTTGATATATGCCTGGGTAACAAAGGCTTTAGTCTGACAGCGATCACCTTTGCTATAATTTTGTAGATACAGTTACAAAGGGAGATTGGTCTAAAATCCTGAAAGAGGTTGGTTCTTCCTTCTTTGGGATGAGGGCTATGAATGTTGAATTAAAAGGGGCATAGATTGCACCTTTCCTTCTGGACTTTTCTACGACTTCAGTCAGTTCACTTCCAATTTGCTCGAAAAAGTGTTGAAACAGCTCCGCTGTCCAGCCATCTGGTCCGGGGCTCTTGTCCTTTGGCATGGATTTTATGCTTCCTTCAACCTCCCCCCTCGTGACTTCCCCCATGAGCTCCATAGAATCCCCATCGTCCACATAACGAGGGAAAGTTTGAGCTGTCTGGATCACTTCTGCTAGTGACACTTCCGAAGGAGCTGTAAATAAATTTTGGAAGTGTCTTATTCCCATTTGTGAGAGTTCCTCAAAGGTTCTTCCCTGTCTTCCTCCTTCTACCTTTAAGGCCCAAATGGTGTTCAAGTTCTTCCTTCCTTTTGCGTGATTTTGGAAGAAATTGTTGTTCTCATCCCGAGCCCTTAGCCATATGGCCTTGCTTTTCAAGCACCACTGTTCCTCTCTTGCTAAAAGTATTTTTCTCCTTTGGGATTCCAGCTGCATGATCCTATCCCTTTTTCCCTGTGTTTCATATCCATCAGCTTTTGGGCTTTCGAACATTTCTAGGTCCTTTCCTATTTGGATTAGGTCTTCATCTTCTTTCAATTTCTTAGCCCTGGCCCATGCCATCGTGGCCTTTTTAAGACGTTTTAGGTTCTCCATAAATAGAAAGGCTTTATCCTTGGTCTCTCTAGCCCTCACCGGTCTCCAGGTTTCTTTAAAGAGCGAGTTATAGGATTCCTCCATTAACTAAGCAGGATTAAATTTAAAGGGAGCTACTGGAATTTTGGGGTGCTTGTTTAACTCTAACAGGACTAGCAAATGATCAGAGTCACCTCCTTCCCCCACTCACTGACAAAAAGCTGGGATCTTTGCTGCTACCTGCTATCTTAGGAGAAAAGGATCCAGTCTTTTGGCCACTCAATCTTCCCCTGTTCTCCTGTTCCTCCAGGTAGGCCTTAGCTTTAGTAAGTTTGTGTCCAACAACTTATTCTCTCTGATGAGTTTGGTAAAGAAGTCCGATAGCGGGTCTTCTCTGGCTGAAGGGCCCCAGGTTTCAACTGTGCCTAGAGAGAAGTTTAAGTCGCCCTCGATCATTAGATTCAGGTTATCAAATACAGACTTAGAGCAGAGTTTTTTCCAGAAATGAACTCTTCCTTGGCAGGGCCCATAAATATTGAGGATCACCAGATTTGTGCATAGCTCTAGGGAGCAGACTTCAATCCCCATCGCCTGGTCCATCCCCCAGGTGTTCAGAACTTTGAATTTTCCTTCTTTTACTCCCAAAGCTAGTCCCCTGGAGCGGCCTTTGGCATCCAGTGCCTGGATGCTCCAACTTGGCATAAATTTAGACAGAGATTTTGTGACTTCTTCTCCTGCTCACAACATTTCTTGGAGCAGTAGGATATCTAGATTGTGGTTTCGGATAACCTCTTTTAGGGCCAGTTTCTTAGGGTTATTGGCTAAGCCCCGACAATTTAGGGAGAGGATGATCATTGGATTACCTCAGGTGGGGATTTCGCTGCTTTAAGCGCCCCGAAGATGGACATTTATCTATTTTGGCTCTTAACTAAGCCTTTGACAAGTTGGTTTTCCTCCCTCCCACCTTGCGGTCCCCTGCTTGGGGATTTTGCATATCGATTCCCCCCACTACCTCCCATGGAGGGGGCTTTTTCTTGCGGGGTCTGAGGTTGTAGGAGGGTTTTGTAGCTAAGTATCTACAAGAGTTGGGCCACCCTCACCCCTTGCATTCTTTCAGTTCAAATCTAAGTCAGGGATAGATGTAATGATGCTCTCCAATTGATTGTTTACTATATTTGAAATTGGAATAACAATGCTCTGATGCCTGGAAGGACCAGGCACTGATTCAGAAAAATTCAAAGAAAATGCAGGAGTAAAAGAAGGTAGGGTTGAGGCGGACCCGTACCCTCTATTGCGATAATGAAGCTCTCGGGATTTTCTGCTATTGGTTCCCGATCCTGCTTAGATCCCTCCTGTTGCTGAGGGGCCTGAGGTCCAGGATAACCTTCTTCCTGCACCTCCATGCGCTCTACTAAGTCCTCCTGTTGCTTGTCCATATCCATTTGATCTTCGCCCATACTTTTCTTTGACTGCCTTCCTTTTGATTCCTCCTCTTCTGCTACCCCTGTCCCAACCTTCCTCTGTTTCCTTCGTCGCCCAAAACCCATCGGACACTCTTTTTGCTAGGTGTCCATAAATGTGACACCTGTGGCATCTGAACGGCAAGTGTTCATAATCTAATTGTTGGACGTACTTGAAATCTTTGTATTGCAAATGAATCTCCTCCGCCAAACCTGACCGAGGGTTTAAGCTTACTAGAATACGAGCCATCCCCTGGTCTCTTGTTTGCAGGAACGACATGTCTGCCTCCATGAATTTTCCAAGGTGGTTCCCAATGGCTTTGAAAACAGATTCAACCCAAAGGAATGGTGGGAGTCCGGGCATGCGCACCCATACAGGTAATTCATCCACCCTTTCCCTCTGAGCATCGAACATGGGATTCCATTTTTTGAAAAAAATTGGGTGTCTCTCGAACGACCAGTTCCTCTCCAGAACCCATTCCACTGCTTCTCTCCTTCCTAACTTGACCATAAACCAACCTTTTGCCAATGTTGTGACCTGAAAGACAGTGTCTGGCGCTGCCTTCCAGCTTTTTGAGGTCCATTCCTGCATGAAATTAGCAGAGTATTTCTTGCCTCGAGCCCTTCCTACTAGGGTTAAATCCGTGACTTCCATGTCCTCATCAATTTTAACGTCCATTCCAAGGACCAGATTTGTTACAACTTCCCTTCTTTTTATTATTTTGTGCTTTTTCCTATTCTCCCCCGCCTGCATCTATCGTATCCCTTCCTCCCTATTCTGTGAGTTTGTTTCCACATTGGCTGTCACTTCCGGGAGCGTTCCTGCACTCCCTTCTTCTCTTGTTTTTCAGCTCCCTCCAACCAACCTTCCTCCTGCTAGATTTTTGGCTTCCACTCCTACTGCAAGTGCCTTGTCTGCCACTTGTCCTGCCTTCCCACATCCAGTCCCTTCCCTTGCCTCTATCACTTGATTCCCCTTCCTTTCTTTAGACTTCCCCAGCCGCCTTCCAACCCTCTGTGTACCTTGTTTCGTCTGAGTGTGTGAGGGTTGTTATGTGAAAATTCTATCACTGCAGCAACTGATTTACTTTTCCTACTTATTTCATCATAAGTTATTCATGAAATTACTTCAACAAACATTAGAATAAACACTGCTGCAGATATCACACCGTAATATAGAAACAAGCATATGCACATATTGACACAGTTGTTTTGGACTAAAGTCCCCGGAAAAATCCAACGGGGGAAAACTGGTGCAGCAAGGGAGGATTTTATTATACAACAATTTTCTTGTATAAGAAGGTACCAAACTGGCTTACCCATAGATAGACAAACTTCCAGCACTTTTCTAAACCCAGCGTAGGCCCTACTGACCTCTGTTACAGCTTGAAATCCATTGCGTCAGCCTGAAACCCTCTGCGTCAGCCTGAACCCTCTGCGTCAGCCTGAAACCCTCCGCGTCAGCCTACTAAGGCTTTGCACAGCCTCTCTGGGCCTCTGCATCACTCCTGCAACCTCTGCATGGATGACGCAGGCCCTTCTGGCTCTACGCAGTCTCTGTTGCCTTTGCGTGACTTCCTCTGGCTCTGCGTCTGCCTCTTCTGTGCTGATCTCTCGTCTCTCTGTTCCGTACTTGCTGCCTCTTGATTGCTTTCCAGACCACTGGTTTAATTTCGCAACAAACCCAACTCCAGAAATTGAACTGACTGGTCTCCCTTAGTATGTTCTCTAAGTGCCCCTCAAGCCTCCTCTTATACTTTTTCCGTTGACATCTCAATGCTCGAGATTAAGTCCCTAACCAACGGCTAAGATTAGATCTGGCTTGATCCATGTCTTCTGGACCATTCTAACACAGATTCATATTAATACACATTAATATTTTATTTTCCCTAAGTTTAGACTTAGGGATTCCATTAAAAGTATTAATTATTTTAATATCTCCTGATCTGTTTAGAATCTGCCCAAACCCTTTCTGGGTATTGGAGATCTTATGTGCCCCAACCTCTCCACCAGATTTCGTGGCTAGAGCACATTCGATGCTACCCCAAATCAACACTCCTTCTTAGCGAGGACCGTGCTCTAGCAATACTCCTCACTGAGTAATACTTTGATCATCCAACATCGTTACTTGTGCTGATGCTAGGCCTTCCTGCCCAACATCCTCTGCATTGTTGCCTCCTGTACTGCTGCCCATGACTCTGCTACTGCCACTGCTGCATCTGTACGACAACTCCCTTTGCATACGGGTTGCTGCTACTGGTCCTTTCTAAGTTTCTCCCAACACTGCATCCGCACTGCAACTTCCTCTGTATTTGTGCTGCTGTTGGTCCTTTCTCCCAACACTGCATCTGCATTGCAACTCCCTTTGCATTTGTGTTGCTGTTGGTCCTTTCTCCCAACACTGCATCTGCACTGCAACTCCCTCTTCATTCGTGCTGCTAACACACTACTTCTGAAAGGGGTTCTTTACCATCCCCATCTTTTCCCTGAAGTAGTCAAATTTTGACTTTCCAGGGGCCTTGGTGAGGATATCTGCTGCTTGTTCCCCTGTAGGAGTGTAGCTCAACTGTACATCTCCTCGTTGGACACAATCTCTGACAAAGTGACATCGGATATCAATATGCTTTGACCTAGCATGAAATACTGGATTTTCAGAGAGTTTGATGCAACTTTGATTATCACACATGATCCTGGTCGCCTCCATATTTCTTCTGAATAGGTTTACCAACAATTTTCTAATCCATATGGCCTCACACGAAGCTGTGCTTGCTGTCATATATTCTGCTTCAGACGAGCTCAGAGCCACAAACTTCTGTTTCCTACTGCACGAGGAGGTTATTCCTGATCCAATGTTGAAACAGTACCCAGAGGTACTTTTCCGATCCACTGAACTTCTTGCCCAATCTACATCAGTAAATCCACTCACCCTGATATCCTTCCCCTTGTTGTACAAGAGCCCATAATCAACTGTTCCTTGTAAATACTTGAGAACGTGCTTGGCTGCTGCCCAGTGAGCCCTCTTTGGTTCCACCATGAACTGACTGAGGGTGTTGACAGCGTAGCAAATATCTGGCCTAGTATTGACTAGATACATTAGGGACCCTATGAGCTGTCGGTATAGGGTGGGATCGACATCCTTGTCTTCTGATGCATCAATCTTCTTCCAGTTGGTGATCATTGGTGTAGCCATAGGTCTACAGTCTTCCATTCCGAACCTTTTCAGGATTTCTGTAGCATACCTTCCTTGTCCAAGGAAGATTTCTCCTTTTTGTTGCTAAACTTCCAACCCTAGGAAATAATGCATTCGTCCCAGATCCTTCATATTGAACTCTGTGGCTAGATTCTTCTTGCAGTCTTCAATGAGTCTGGATAATCGTGTCAGGAAAAGATCATCCACATATAATACTAAGATAAGTGGCTTGCTCTCTACGACTAGATAGAAGAGATTCGGATCTGCGTCACTCTTAACAAACCCCATCTTCTGCAAGTAGCCATCTATTCGACCATACCATGCTCTTGGTGCCTGCTTTAGCCCATACAAGGCTTTCTTCAGCCTGCATACATGAGACTTCTTCTCATGAGTTTCAAAGCCCTCTGGATGTTCAATGTAATCTTCTTCTTCTATTACCTTGTTCAGAAATGTCGTCTTGACATCCATTTGATGGATCTCTCATCCCATTTTGGGCTGCAAGAGATATCACGGTCCTAATAGATGTATACCTGGCTACCGGGGCGAAGGTTTCCTCATAGTCAATCCCTTCCTTTGGATCATACCCCTTAGCCACAAACCCGACCTTGTATTTTTCAATACTGCTGCCCGCAACATATTTGATCTTGTAGATCCATCTTGAACCTACCACAGATTTGTCTTGAGGCCTTGACACCACCTCCCAGACATTGTTTACCATTATGGAGTTATACTCCTCCACCATCGCATCTAGACAGACCTGATGCTAAGCTGTCTCCTTGAAGTTGGCAGGCTCTCCATCTTGAGCTACTAACGCCTGATACCTGTTTGGCTGTTTTCGCTCCCTTTTATTGTTCCTTGGCTCTCCTATGAAGTTCTCTGCATCACGTAGAATCTGACGAAGTTCCCTGTTGGTTCTGCCAACAGGTGCTTCTGTTCGCTCCTCTTCCTCTTCTTGAGAATCTTCTTGATTTGAGGAAGGATTCTTCACTTCCGTTGGTTGAAGAGGCATGACCAACAGATCCTCTTTCGACTGCTCCTTGGAAGGCATTTCGCGAGATCTTCTGAAAGTTTTGTCCTCCATGAACTTTACATCTCGTCGTACTACTACCTTCCTGCTCCTTGGAAGATAGATCCTGTATGCCTTAGCGTTCTCGCTATATCCTGCCAGATACCCCTTTTCTGCAGTCTGATCCAACTTCTTCCTCTTTTCTTTAGGTATGCGACAATATGCCAAACTCCCAAATATCCTGAAATGACAGACTTCAGGTGTCTTCCCAGTGAAGACTTTCTCTGGAGTAATCTTGCCCAATGCCCGATGAAGAGTCCTGTTCTGAACGTAGACAGTTGTGTTGCATGATTCTGCCCACAGGAATTTTGGCATATCCTGGTCATATAGGATGGCCCTAGCTGCTTCTACAATAGTCCTCTTTTTCCTTTCTGCCACCCCATTCTGCTTCAGATTGTAGGGAGCTGTCCACTCTCTTCTAATGCCCTCCTTAGCGCAATAATAAGTGAAGTCCTTATTGACATATTCTCCACAATTATTTGAGTGCAAGACTTTTATTTTCTTACCTATCAAATTCTCCACTAGAGCCTTGAACTCCTTGAATCGGCAAAAAACCTCATCCTTGGTTTTCAGAAAATAGATCCAAGTTTTCCTCGAGTGGTCATCAATGAAGGTAATGAAATACTCGGCACTGCTGAGAGCTTTGACGGACATAGGTTCGCAGATATCTGAGTGTATCAATCTTAGTACATTCTTGGTCCTATGGTTGCTCTAAGGAAATGTTGCCTTGGCATACTTTCCTAGAGCACATCCCCTGCATACATCATCTCGTTCTGTACTCAGATCCGTAACTCCTGTTACCGTGCTCTTGAGAATTCTCAGAGCTCCATGGTGCAAGTGACCCATCCTCCTGTGCTATAGTTTGTTCAAGTCTTTGTCCCCATGATTGCCTATTAGTGCCATTGGAGATTCTAGTTGTAATTTGTACAACCGATTACTTTTGATCCCGATCTGCACTTTATTTTTCTAGATCGGATGTTTGACGTATACCTTTTTCCTTGATGAAGTAGACGTCATAGCCCTTGCCTTGTAGTTGTGACACAGAAAGTAAGTTCATCCCCAATCCTGGCACATGTAGCACATTTGTGGCACGGAACCGCTTTCCCGATTCTGTTTGAAAAACTATGGTACCCTTCCCTATTGGAGTACACTTTGCCTTGTTCCCCATGGTGATTTGAAAGTTCATCTTCTCTTCTCAATATTTTGAGAAACACTCCCTCATTCTCGTCATATGCCACGAGGCTCCACTATTTATATACCATACTTCTGATGATGTAGCACTAGTCATGCATGCCATTTGTTCTTCCAACCTGGAAGCCAACAAAGAGAAATCGAAATCTCTCTCTCTTGTGCAATCTTCTGAAAATATGCATGAGTCCCCTGAGGTGGATGCCTCTGCATCATGGTCTCAACCGATAACTGATTTTCCCTTTCTGTCTCTGATTACTTGCTCTGATACCATGTGAAAATTCTATCACTGCAACAACTGATTTACTTTTCCTACTTATTTCATCATAAGTTGTTCATGAAATTAATTCAACAAACATTAAAATAAACCCTGCTACAAATATCACACCGTAATACATAAACAAACATATGCACACATTGACACAGTTATTTTGGACTAATGTCCCCGGAAAAACCCAATGTGGGAAAATCGGTGCAACAAGGGAGGATTTTATTATTCAGCATTTTTCTTGTGCAATAGGGTGCTAAACTGGCTTACCCACAGATAGACAAACTTCCAGCACTTTTCTAAACCCAGCGTAGGCCCTACTGACTTCTGCTACAACCTGAAACCCATTGTGTCAGCCTGAAACCCTCTGCGTCAGCCTGAAACCCTCTACGTCAGCTTACTGAGGCTCTGCGTAGCCTCTCTGGGTCTCTGCGTCACTCCTATAGCCTCTGTGTGGATGACGCAGGCCCTTCTGGCTCTGTGTAGTCTCTGTTGCCTCTGAGTGACTTCCTCTGCCTCTTCCGTGTTGATCTCCCGTCTCTCTGTTCCGTACTTGCTGCCTCCTGACTGCTCTCCAGACCACTGGTTCAATTTCTCAGGAAACCCCACTCCAAAAATTGAATTGACTGGTCTCTCTCAATATGTTCTCCAAGTGCTCCTCAAGCCTCCTCTTATATTTTTTCTGTTGACATCTCAACGACCGAGATTAAGTCCCTAATCAACGGCTAAGATTAGATCTAGCTTGATCCATGTCTTTTGGACCATTCTAATGCAGATTCATATTAACACACATTAATATTTTATTTTCCCTAAGTTTAGACTTAGGGACTCCATTAAAAATATTAGTTATTTTAATATCTCCTGATCTGTTTAGAATCTGCCTAAACCCTTTCTAGGTATTGGAGATCTTATGTGCCCCAACCTCTCCACCAAATTTCGTGGCTAGAGCACATCTGATGCTACCCCAAATCAACATGCTAGCCACATGAGCTTGAGTCAAGCCCGACTTTGTCTCTTCTTGACCAAGCCCTACCCCCACCACTTGGCTTGTGCTCCATTCCTCATTGCTTCTGAGCCCACAACTGATCACGATGTCCTCTAACCCTCCTGAATAAAAATGACTGTGAGGACGGGAAGGATCAAAACTTACTTGGAAAGAATCGTTTGTCGCCGCTTTGTGCTCCGACAAGGACGGTTTCTCCTGCTGCTTCTGCTGCCCTTCCCAGCTTTCCAAATACAACAGTCCTAGACTTTCCTCTAGGAGCCCTATGCTTTTACTCTGCATCCAAACCGCTTTCGAGTCTCCTTTCTTCCTCCTTGATCGTCCAACTGGATGAATATACCTCTCGATGTTCTGGTTCGTTACCTCCAGACCCCAGACCGACAGGATATCCCCAAGCTCGAGTCCAGATCAACAAAATTGCTTGGTTTGACCATCTTTTGCCTGTCTGTTCCTAGGTAATTGCTTTGCGGTAAAGACACCCTTCATAGTTCTGGCTTCGATTGCGTGCCATGGGTAGAAGGCGGCAGCGCATCTAACCCTCAAGCAAAACTTTGTTTCACCGCCGGATGCCATTCTCTGATGGCGGTCATGTGCTTATGGGTTTCCCTGTCCCGAAAAACTTTTGTGCCCGTCGCCTTCCACTTTTCCTCCACAGTACTTCCGTGCCTGACGACCTCAGGTCTGCCACAGCTAGCCGTCCGCCTCCCGTACAAACTCTTGTCGTGATCTCGGCCGTGCAAGCCTCTCGCCTATGATTTACTCTCAATTCCTATGCTCTATCTCCATCCATGGCTTAACCCTAAACCAACTTCCTGAGAGAGATCGGATCCCCATCTCATGAAGGTGTTAAGGTAGACCCTAGAAAAGTTAAAGGCATTAAGGAATGGAAAATTACCACATCCATAAAGCAAGTGCGAATATTTCTCGGGTTGACAAGGTATTATCGCAAGTTTGTTAAGAATTATGGGAGAATAGCAGTACCTCTAACAACATTACTAAAGAAAGAGGCATTTTCTTAGACTTTAGAAGCAACAAAGGCCTTTGAACATTTTAAAGAGGCAATGTGCCAAGCATCGGTCTTAGCTACGCCAGACTAAACCAAAACCTTCATTGTGGAATGTGATGCCTTAGGAAATGGAATTGGTGTTGTTTTTTCAATATGCAAATGTTAGTGCAACGCTTTGATGAGGTGCAACTAAAATAATATGCTTCAAAGAGAGAAATGCTATTCCACTTATGATGAAAAGTATTTTAAGCCCAAAATCACAAGATCAATAAAGCATGTAAAGATACTTAATAAAACAAAGAGTTCAAAGAGAATGTCAATTAGAGAAATAACACAAGTGCTCTTAATTGGAAATTTGCTCTTTTGTGAAAAAAAGCACAATAAGTTATTTAAATGATGAGAGATATAAGCAACTTCAATAGAACTTAGATCTATTGGCCAAATAAATGCTATTCAATATAAACCAAAGCGATTTAGATCAATAGATGATAATCAAGTGAAGTGCTTAGGCTATGCAAGTTAGAAACAATAACTAGATGCCAATTAGATTAACAATGAAACTAGATCTAAATTGTTAGTGAGCTACTTTGACAAATGCAAGAAAATTAAAGAGTTAGGAAGTTAGCATACCTCAGGACTCCTCCTAGAAGAGGAGACAAGATACCATGGGAAATAATCCCCAAGCTCCCCTAAAAAGAAGTGATTTTATTAAAGTTACAAATAAAACCCCTCTTTTGAGAAATGAGAGGGCTTTAATAATCTTAAGGATTTTCAAATAGAATTTTAATGTTCTTCCCCAAGATACCTATGAGAAAAAAGCGTTATAATAATTTTACAATTTTAACAATAGACTTTCCCCCAAAAAACAACTCTCCCCCACTCCAAAAAATAATTTAAAGTCTAAAATCAAGGAAAAGTATATGCTAGGGATTAAGCGGAATAAACTTTGTGGATGGAAAAATTTTAAATCCTAAAATCCCAAGCTTAATCAATTCACTTTTATAAAATTAATTCTCTTTTCCAAAAAAATATTCTTTCAAACCAAGAATTTGATGAAACCCTTGCTAAAACAAATATTAGTTTTTTTTTTTTTTAAATGACAAGGGTTAGATAATAAATCAATAGCAAGAAAGAAGCCCAAAAGGCTTGCAGCCTTCTTTTAAAGAAAAAAACTTAAATAAATTTTTATGGCCTTCAAAGAAATCGATCTATATGCAAAAATGCCTTGTGGCCCCAAGAAAAATTATTTGAGCCACACAAAATTAAATTTTGTAATGCAAAAGGCTATAATAAGCTTTCCAAGGTTAACGACTTCCAAAAATTAATGAAAACTCTAAGACTCCAATCATGGAAGAAAAAGAGGGTTTGGAAATTAAAAATTCAATCTTCCTCTTGATCCACCCTCAAACATCTCGTTAGAGAAATCCTCACTCAAGCCTTCAAATCTGCAAACAAAAAATGCAAACATATATATATATATATATATATATATATATATATATATATATATAGAAAATGAATGAAAAATATATACAAAATAAATAAAACTATGCACAAATCTAGATCTAAGCACAAGGATTTATTTACAAAATATACAATAGCTACTTCATGGAATATGAGTACAACTCGGTTCCATGACTAGCAAATAATAGCTCTAATTTAGCAAATTTATTCTATTAAGCACAATAATCTAAAGAAATTTAGAGGTAAATGAAAATTTTCTCTCTAGCTAAAGTCCAAAACCCTGCAACAAATTCGATAGATAAATCCTTCAAGTGAAATAGAACAGACTCTCCTACGTAATCACTCAAGGGTTGGTTAACTTAAGCAAAAGCATCCCCTCACGCTTGAGATTTGCTTTAGTTAAATGTTTTCTACACAACTCAAAATGATATTGTTAGCTTTAGACGAGACAGGAAAAATATAATAGAAGAAAATTCTAGCAACTTAAACAAAATCATACTAGCCACTTCCAATCCTAAAATATTTTCCAGATCTAATTACTAGTGTAAGATAGCGATACACTAATAATTCTATGTAAGCAAATGAAGTGAAAAATATAATCACTAGTAGAAAATTAAGCTCAAGAATTCATTACCATATCCATAAGAGAAGAGCCACAATATTTCGCCCCAAAGACTTGTGTATTATTATTTCAAAATAGAGAGAGCTTCAAGACTAAAACACCAGAGCACAACATCAAGAGATGTTACAATGAGGAGCATATGCTTCCTTATATAGAAAAAATGAGAGCTCTAGAGACTCTTCCAAGTGAAAAATGGCTAGTTTCATGAAGGTGCACAAATTTGACTTGATCTTAAATGCTTGATCCATGTTAAAATAATCTCCACCATTGGTTGCTTGAGAAAAAATTCGAATTCATTGATGGTGTCTTTTTTCCTTGGCTAAGATTTATTTATTTATTTTGACTTTTTCTTCATTTAACCAACTTGGACAATAAAATCGATTTTTTTGGGAATTAATTCATATTTTCTGGACCAAAAACATTTTCTTGAATTTTTGCTTGCTTGATTTGTGGAGATTCCCTTCTTGGAAAGTGCACATTCATTTTTTTAAATATTTTTCACTTGGAGAGAATTTATTTTTCTATCATTTTTATTATTTGACGAATTTCCGGCTAATTATTGAGCCACTTTTTGGCCGGAAAACCAAAAATAAAAATAATAATTTTTGACTCAATTAATTAATTTTCTGGCTTAGGATTTTAATTTATTTTGACCAGAAAAATTAATTAATTAATACTAAAGAGTATTAATAATTTTTTTCCACCCTTAAATATTTAAGCCATGGTGGGTAAATATGAGGAACCATGCACCAAAATATTTTTACATCAAGATATTACAATTAATTCAACCTTTGAAAGGGGAAAATACCTTTAGACATAAACCCTTAATAATTTACCCAATTATGCGACACAATATGATCTAGTGTGGACCAAGTGTGTTTGTAATAAAATAATTTAGCTAAATGTGCTTAAATTATTCCCAAACACACTTTTACAAAAGACTCGATATAACACTAGGATTCACCTAGGACCTTGTTGATAAATTCCATCCCAGCTTTGAGGTTGAAGCTGGAAGGAAAAACTCTGTTGAGTATTCGTGTTTAGAAACACACATAACTCGGTGAGACGAAAAACCTCTTAGGATGAAATTTGTCGCCAAAATCAGAGGCTTACTTAAGTTCTGTTACATAATTAAACGGTCATACTAGTTATTTACAATAAACTTGCAAAATTTGAGTTTACAATTCTGATGAACTGACGAAAGATGATGATAAATCCTGGATATTTGACTGCTCAAACATGATGAAATTCCTTTGCAAAAATGTGTACTGCTAAAGGGTCATTGACATGGAGTGGTCAACAATGCTTTTTATTAAATACTAGTTCCATACCCTCATACATGACAAAATCCAGTTGAAATGTTGCAATCCCCCAATCCTAAAATCTTGAAAAACTGTTAAGTCTGCTGGATTTCGACTGAAATCTAAAATTCTACTTTCTCCATATGAAAGCCAATGAGGTTGGAACTACTCTCAAACATCTTGAGTCATTTCATGGTAATGTTAAAAATTTAAGTAAAAGGACTTTCACTTTAAGAATTTAGCATTACCATGAATTGCATAACAATACTAGGGCCATAGGCTTGAATATTAGGCTAGCCTAGGAGAGAATTAGAAGTGGGTCAACCAACTGAAAAAATAAAAAATAAGAAAAAGTCAAATATTTTACACTGGCTTGTGCAGGTATAGATCGATGAAACCGGTCCTAAACTGGTCGGTTTGGTGAAATATGCCAGTTTGGTACCGAACTGGCCTATTCCGGTTCCAAATCCCTAACTGGACTGGTTTTGGGCCCAAACTAGTCGGACTAGCCAATTCCTTCAGTTTCAGTTTGGTTTGTTAACACTGTTCTAGATTACTGGGGGGTGGCTTCTTGCAACATGAGTCGAGTCCCTCCAGGTGCTTAGTCTTGACCTGGGTACATATACTCCCAAAGCTTTGGCAGTTGATCACGCCATGGGGTTGGCTGCCTTGTTCATGAACGTAGAGAGTGCCATAGAAAGGAACAGTTGGCCACCTCCCCCTTGGGGTAATATGTGAAAATTCCTAGTCCAAGGAACCCCTACTGCTGCAAAAACTAAATTTACTTCTCCTACTTGATTATAATATACATTATCAAGTTATTCTCTGAATACTGAAGCAAATTACGCTTGCAACCTACACTACTTTAATATTTGATTACATGAAACAAAAAACTAAGCAAATAACAAGATACATAGGACACAATTAGTTTTGGACAAAATAGTCCCCGCAAAGACCCAATACGGGAAAACCGGTGCAGTTTTGAATACAATGCTGGATGCCCTCCTAGCAATCCAGTGACAGAGAAAATACATTGGTGGAAAAACTGAGTGAGCTTTACCTCACTTCACCCAACAGATTTCGGCTAATCCAACAACAAAATTGGCTAACCCCGGCTACCTCTGTGTTGGCCCTGCATTAGCCTTACAGGCTCTACGCTGTCTCTTCTGCCCACTACGTCAACCTTCCCGGCTGTTCCGATAGTTCCCCGACAGTTTCGACTTTCTGTGTGGAGGGCAGCTTTTGCTTCTGCTTTGGCCCTTCTGGCTTTGCGTCAGGCCTGCATGGGTCCAGATTGGCCCAATGTTAGTCCTTCTAGTTGTTGCGCTGCCTCCACTAGCAGCTAGCTTCTCTCCGCCTCTCTGCCAGTACTCCCAAACTATCCTTGCCCTTCTACTGTAGAATGATCATCTAGTTCGAATTTCTCAGCTTCCTAGCCCTGGAAATCGAACTTCAACTCTATTCGTTCTCTCCGTGTGTGTTTCTAAATGAACCCCAAGCCTCCTTCTTATAATTTTCTTGTTGAGACTTCGACAACCGAGATTAAGTCTCTAATCAACGACTAAGATTAAAACTTGACTTGATCTGCCTTATAGATCATTCTCACCCATATTTTGATTAATACCCATTAATATTTTAATTTTCCGAAGTTTAGACTTAGGAACCTGATTAAAAATATTAATTATTTTATAAAATACAATCCGTGTGGAATTTCACCAAACAGTTTCTAGGTTCTTTAGAATTCATGTGCCTTAGCCTCTCCACCAATTTTCATGGCTAGAGCACATCCGATGCTACCAAAAACTAACACTCCCTCTTAGCGAGGAAAGTGCTCTAACAACAATGTCCAACTGCATGCCGCTCTATTTCTAAAGCATCTCCTTTTCCGCACTATTGCTGCTACCAACACTGTGCTGCTGCTGCAACTATACTGCTACCCATGACACTGCCACTGCCACTGTTGCATCTGTACTACATCTCCCTCTCAAATGCTGCTAGCCCTGCCACTACTAACACTGCATTCGTACTGCAACTCAGTTGCCGAGAGAAGCAACTGAAAAATATCCAAAATTACTGAACTTAACTGTGTTCAGCGTAATACCATGAATGTTGGAATCTGATTGCTACTAGTCTCTGACCTTCTGAATCTTTTACACTGGTGCTGACTTCTGCACTGTGCCATCTGCATTGCTGCCAACCTTGTTCTGCGTTGACCAGTCCCTTGTCTCAAGCTATTGCATTTGTCTCTCCAAACAATCCACTACATCATCTGACACTAAGTCCATCTCGCTACTGTTGAATGTTGGGCTCCCGTAGCAAGGAATTGATCCAAGAGGTGGACTTCTCAAGGATCCTACCCACATGTAGTCCTCCTGCCTACAGCTCAATATAGCCCCATTTCCCTCTTGGAGATGCGTGGGCACTAATGGCAAACTCCTCTTCGTCAATTTTTGCTGGAGCAACCTTAGGATCATGTTTTTCATCCTTATCCTTTTGCTTCAAAGGACATTGGGATGAAAAGTGGCTCATCTCGCCACATCTGAAACATTTCACCTTCGAAATGTCCTTCCCCTTTTGCTTTTGCTGTTCCCTTTAATGTTAGAGTTGCGTTCTCCTCCTCCTCCTTGGTCTTCGTGCCACTCCCATTGTTGCCATTGAGGTTGACCTTAACTAGGTCCCTCCTTAATTCTTCCTGTTGAAGAGTTGCCCACATCTCCTCCCATGAAGGTAGTCTTTCCCTGCCCAATATACTTTGTACGAAGACTTTCCATTCATCCGAGACTCCATTCAGGGCCGTCCTTACCATCGCGGTAGATTGAGGAGTAGACCCCACTGCAACAAGATGGTCTCTGGTGTCCTAAAGACGTTGAAGATAGGAGTTAACCCCTTCTCCCTTTTGCGTCAATGCTCGCTGCAACTTTTGTTCTAGGTACATCTTCCGCTGTTCGGAAGAGCCTTCATACAGTGAAGACAAAGCTTCCCACATCTCTCGGGCTGTATCTTTGTCTTGCAAGTGTGAGACCACATGATCTCGAACTCCATCAAGTATGAACCTCTTCGCCTTCCCTTGCTCGGCCTTGTACTTCTTCCTTTGATCATTGTCTGCGGGAACAACCACAACACTCTTAACATAGGCTTCGAGATCGTACTCCTCCAGAACAACTAAGATTCTGGTCTTCCATATGACATAGTTGTAAGCTCCTTCCATCTGTCCTGATCTCTGAGCCCATGTGATGCCATCTCACTTGAATTGTCGAACCGACTCCTCTAGTCACTGCTTAGCACTGTTGCCTAGCAAGGGAGAAATTCGAACTTTTGGCGAGAAAAGTTCTCTGAGGAGAAAATTCCCCTTCTATCTTTGCTCTTTTCTGACAGATTTCTGCCCCGACAGAAACTGCGCCCTTCAAGCACTGCGCTGAGGCTTTGCCTCACTCCCTTTGCCTCTACAAGCTCATGATTCGAAAATCGTACCTTTGGCGACTCTCTCAGAAAGAGATTTCCTCGGATGCTTTGCTTCCCAGCAAGGACTGCGCAACCCCTTCAAGGGGATTCGAATTGCTGCCAAATGCAACTGTTGGCCTCTTTGCTTAGCGCTGGATTTGCTCTTCCTGTTTCGAAATCAATGCTCCGATACCATGTGAAAATTCCTAGTCAAAGGAACCCCTACTGTAGCAAAAACTGAATTTACTTCTCCTACTTGATTTTAATATACATTATCAAGTTATTCTCTAAATACTGAAGAAAATTACTTCTGCAGCCTACACTACTTTAGTATTTGATTACATGAAACAAAAAATTGAGCAAAGAATAAGATACACAGGTCAATTATTTTTGGACAAAATAGTCTCTGGAAAAACCCAATACGGGAAAACCAGTGCAGCGGCTCTAAGGGTTTTCTATTATTAAGCAGTAGTTCTGAATACAATGCTGGATGCCCTCTCGGTAATCCAGTGACAAAGAAAAGACAATGGCAAAAAATTTGAGTGAGTTTTACCTCACTTCACTCGGCAGATTCCAGCTGATTCGGCAACAAAACTGGCTAACCCTGGCTACCTCTGCGCTGGCCCTGCGTAGGCCCTGTGTCAGCCTTATAGGCTCTGCGTCAGCCTTATAGGCTCTGCGTCAGCCTTATAGGCTCTGCGTCAGCTCTGCGCTGTCTCTTTTGCCCACTGCGTCAACCTTCCCGACAGTTTGTCAGCTCTGCGCTGTCTCTTCTGCCCATTGCGTCAACCTTCCCGACAGTTCCGGCAGTTCCCCGACAGTTCCGACTTTCTGCGTGGAGGGCAGTTTCTGCTTCTGCGCTGGCCCTTCTAGCTTTGCGTCAGGTCTGTGTGGGTCCAGATTGGCCCAGTGCCAGTCCTCCTAGCTACTGCACTACCTCCACTAGCTTCTCTCCGCCTCTCTGTCAGTACTCCCAAACTATCCCTTCCCTTCTGTTGCAGAGTGATCACCTAGTTTGAATTTCTCAACTTCCTAGCCCCAGAAATCGAACTCCAGATCAATTCGTTCTCTCCGTGTGTGTTTCTAAATGAACCTTTAGCCTCCTCCTTATGCTTTTCTTGTTGAGACTTCAACGATCGAGATTAAGTCTCTAATCAATGGCTAAGATTAAAACTTGACTTGATTCCCCTTCTAGATCATTCTTACCCATATTTTGATTAATACCCATTAATATTTTAATTTTCCTAAGTTTAGACTTAGGAACAACATTAAAAATATTAATTATTTTAATAAAATACAATTCGGGTGGAATTCACCAAACGGTTTCTGGGTTCTTAGAAGTCACGTGCTTTAGCCTCTCCACCAATTTTCATGGCTAGAGCACATCTGATGCTACCAAAAACTAACATAATAATGACAATTTCCCAAGACTTGAGTGAGCCATTTCCATTGAAAGTGGTCCAAGCAGCAAGATGATAATGGGTGGACCCTAGCTCCCTACTCATGAGCCTGCCATGAATGGTTGGGGCTCAAACCCTGATGCAAAGATCATCCACCTAACATGAGGATTGTACCTACTTTCACCCGATGTCTATCTTTACTTTGGCCAATATGTTCATGTTTATGATGATGTTGATTGTATCCCTTAGGGATTGGATATATGTTTTTTTGCTCATAAGCCCTTAGGCATGGACATTTGCAGCTTTTGTTTTAACTTTTGAGGTAGTTTATACGTCTAGGTTTTATGCTTGTGGTAGCTGCTTTATGTGACTTGTTTTTTTGGTAATAAAATGTAATGTAAATATCCTTTTATTAATTATCAAAAGGAAACATTTTATTCAAATATTATATTTGAATTATTTTTGACATTATGTTTCATGAATGTAGAAATTTTGAAGTTATAGTGATAAGTTTTTTGTTTTTGTTTTTGTAAATAAGATAAGCTGTATTACTGAGAAGAAGAGGTATTTACATAGATTGGTTTGTGCGAGACTGAGTCTCCAACACAAGAGCCAACGACATAGTTACATTGAGACTTTACAAAATGTAAGCTCTATTTGCTTTGAGAATTACAGTGATTGGTACAAGGCAAACAGACAGAAACCAAAATCTCTGTTGACTCCAAAAAGAGACCAAAACACTGAGTTGAGCCTGGGCTGTCAACACTGAGGGCCTTTATTTTCGCTGCTGTGACCTTGCAACTGCATGGGAGATGTATGAAAAAGGATCTGGCTGCACTCATTAAGGGTTGGCGGTGACCGGGTCATCATCCAGGGTTACGGGATGCTCCTGGGGGCTTCCCTCTTGTGGCGCCATGACGGACGAACGACTAGAGTAGGTTCCCGCCGTTTCCTTTTTTATGCTTGGAGAGTAGTCTGCTGGTGAATGCATCTTGGTAATGGACTTCTTTAGGACAGTATATTGAGGAGATTCTCGAGTGATGAAACGACAGTGGTGAACATCCTCAACAAAAATCACGAATTTTTCTGAGGCTGTCAATTTTGTTCTCCACCACCTGGAGCGCTCTGCCTGCTCCTGCAAAGCCAATCCTAGGATGGTCTTCATTTGCCACCAGATGTTGATGGAGTGCGTGTAGAGATTTTCTCTAGCTTTGGTGAGGGTGGGGTTGGGGATCCAGGCAAAGTCGACCTCCACTTCCTTCGAGGGAACGCCTCTTCTTAAGGCTCTGGTCTGAGCCTTTAAGCTCGCAATTCTCTCTTACGTTTCAGGGTTCACCACCACAGAGAAGTTTAGAGCTGCGCACCTCGCGGAGGACTCAATGCGAGTGGTGGGAGGAGAACCTAAGGAGTTCTAGCGTGAAGATTCCCTGCTTCGACCGCACCCCCGACTAGGATTTGGGCTAGAGCTTTGCTTAGGGGCCATGGGAGAGGAGAGGGCAAATAACAGGCTGTGCATGGGTGGGAGACGGATAGAACAAGGGAACAAAGCTGACGGAATGACGGAAAAGGGAGGGAGAGGGGTGGTATTCATAGGGGTTGGAGAACCTCGGGGGGCGGGGAGATGAGGGAAGGGGAGTGAAGAAGGAGCATGGGAGGTACTGAAGTTAGGTGGAGGGGAAGGTACCTCACCTGGATGATTGGAAAGAAGGGCAACGACCTCACTGGAGAGTGGAGCCGTGGGAGGGTTGTAAAGCACAACTGTTGAACAAAGGTTGACCCTGGGCATATAATCATCAGAACCGCAATCCTTCAAATTCCTTGAACCATCATTGATGTGACTAGGGATCCTCGAATAGTTATTATTCGTTTTTCCGGTTGTCCTTGTCATTGATGACTTCACAGTGCTGACAGAGATCGCCGTGTTCCAGGTCATGCCATGACCTTGATCGCAATCGGAGGTTACTTGCTGTACCTTCGTTGGCCAACTTGTCCGCCAACTTATTTCCTTCTCTTTTGATTGCCTAGAAGTGTAGCCCTTCCATGCTTTCAATGTTGTTTTTGATTCTCTGTAGGATTTTATTTAAACGCCAATTATTCGATACCTTGGCCGTGTCCATCCCCTGCTAGAGTTTCCTGCTAACTTATCACCAGAGTTTAATCACCTTCTATGATCAGAGGGCAGAACTTAAGGCTCTTTGTGATGGTTATTCCATGTTCTAGAGCGTGTAGTTCGATGACGTTATTGGTTGAAGAACCAATGTTTCCCTCGTAAATCCACAAAATTCCCCCTAAGCGTTTCTGAAGGCCCCCCCGTATCCCTCCAAGCCTGGGTTGCCTCCATCGTAGTTAAGCTTAATTGTCCCTTGCTCCGGGGGCAACCATTTGCCAGCAGGTCCCCTGTTTCTAGTGATGGAGGAGGCAACCGGGGCTCGAGCGATATGGAGATCCAACATGGTAAGAATTCTCATATCTGAGCTGCTGGGTGGGTCGATGGGATCCTGAAGATGAGAGGAAGCCACAGATTCCTAAATAGATTTCTTGACATTAGAGAGGGTGATTTCCTCCTGTAGTGAGGTTCCCCAGAATATTCTGGCATTTCTTTCCTTCCAAAGCGCCCAACATATTATGCCCAAGACAAGATTCCATGCCTTGTTGACAAGAGTATTGGGGGAGAAGGAGGGTCACCAGTTTTCGATGGTGTTAAGAATGGAGGAGGGATCCTGATTTGATGCTTTAAAGACCAAATTTACCCAGTTCCATAACTTAATTGCATAGGGGCATTCATTCAACAAATGATTTGTAGTTTCTTCTTTTTGCTGACATAGATAACATCTGGAGGGTCCGATAAATCCCTTTTTTTCTGAGATTATCCCAAGTTAGAATTTTCTTGTGCATTGTGAGCCAGAGGAAGATAGAGATTTTTGGCCAATGTCTTCTATCCCACAATGATTTCCATTTGAGCTTTGGTTGAATTTGGTCATGAAGGGCTATGTATCTATACGCTTCCTTTATATTGAAGTGCCTAGCTGGGTTTTGACCCCATCGGATCTTGTCCTCAAAGCTGTCATAGAGGATTTGTCTCTTTTGGAGTTCACTTGATAGCTCTTGCAGTTGCCACACCTGAGGGTTGATTGGGGGATACCACTCTTTCTCATCAATTCATTGTCTCCACCGATCGCCTTCAGTGCTGGGTTTCCAATAGAGACAGACCTTGCTCCTACCCTTGTTTTGCATTTAGGACTTAATTTGTTGATATTGATCCTTATTGAGGTCTGGCCTTTGTTGCCAGGCATCTTCCCAGAAGAGTGTGTTGTCCCCTTTTCCTACCTCCCAGAAACTATGTTTATGGATAATTGCCCGGTTTTCCCACACTCGATTCCAAATTACCGAACCTTTTATACTTCCATTGAGCCTTATTATTTGCTCATGTGAGTGGGTGGGAGCATATTTTGCATTCCATAGGATTCCCCAGGGGGAATTGGGGTTTGCTATCCATTTCCACAGAGTTTTGGCTCCCAAGGCTTTTCCAAGGAGCTCGGTGTCCCTGAGTCCAAGGCCACCGTCTTTCTTGGGCTCACAAATTTTTTCCCATGCTACTAGAGCCCATTTCTGCTTTTTTTTTGCACCTCTCCATAAGAAATTCCTTTGTAGATTTTTGATAGCGTTAGAGATCGCTTTAGGGGCATCCAATGCTGAATATAAATAATGAGGATTAACCTATAAAACATATTTTATTAGAACTAGGTGGCCTGCCATATTTAGCGATTAGAAGGTCCAATTTGCTAGCCTCTTCTCTAATTTGATTATCAATGCTTCCCAAGAGGAGCGAGCCATTGGCTTGTCTCTGAAGGGGACTCCAAGGTATCTGGAGGGGAGTATGCTTATAGGAAAATCAAGGATTCTAGCAATGTTTCTTTGAATGGATGGAGGGGTGTTAAAGAAGAACAATTTAAATTTTTCTTGATTGATGGAGGTGCCAGAGGCAACGGAGAAATCAGAGAGAATGACCTTGAAGGAGGAGGCTTCTTTAGCAGTAGGGAGACCCATGAGTAGAGTGTCATCTACAAATTGTTTGTGTGTGGAAGGAGGAGCTGAAGCTAGAGCTTGAGGCCGGATAGGGCATTAGAAGATAAGGCAGCAATGATAAAGCGGCTGAGCCCTTCTGCCATTATGACAAAGAGAAAGAGTGAAATCGGGTCCCCCTGCTTGATGCCTCTTGTAGGGTGGAAGGGCAAAGAGGGGGAGCCATTAAGAAGGATAGAGAAAAAATCTCCTGAAACCATCGCCATTATCCATTTAATATTGTCTTTGTGGAACCCAAAAGCAGCGAAAACTTCTCTCATGTAAGCCCAACTGATTTTGTCGAAAGCTTTGGACATATCTGATTGGATCATCATACCAGGTTTCTTTAGCATTTTGAGGGAGTGGATTAGTTCATGGGAGAGGATGATACTATCCATTATTTTCCTGCCTTCTACATAGCCAGTTTGACGTTGGGAGATTAGAAGAGGCAAGATAATTTTCAAGCGGTTGGCTAAAACTTTGGAGATGATCTTGTAGATAACATTTCAGAGTGCTATGGGAAGAAACTTGTTCGGGGAGTCTGTTATTTCGCCTTTGGGAATAAGAGTGAGAAAGGTGGCATTGAGAGCTTTTAAGACAAACTTTTAGATTCTGGATTCCTCAACCAGGGCATGGACCTCATTTTTTAAGATAGGCCAGCACGCTTTGTAGAAGTCAATGGTGAACCCACCCAGTCCAAGAGCTTTCCCATTGGGCATACTCATGACTACTTCCTCCACCTCCTGAAGAGAAACCTTTCTCAGAAGCATTTTGTTATGATCCTCTGCGAGGATCCTAGGAATGTGGTTTGTAATTTTTTTAATTTCCTCTACCTAATTATTCTTTGGCTCCGTGAGGAGAGTGCTGAAGTACTGAGTTAGTTCTTCTTCCATTTCCTCCTGAGAATGATGAGGTTACCCTCTCGGTTCTTTAGAGCCAAAATTCTGTTATTCCTTCTGTGCTGGATCATCGATCTATGGAAAAAGGCAGTATTCCTTTCCCCACATTTTAACCAATTTATTTTGGATTTTTGATGCCATAATTTCTCTCCTTGAGTGGCTCTTTCCTCCCAGCTTTGTTTTAATTTGAGCTCTTCTTGTTTTATGTGATGCCTTCATTGATGATTTGTTGCTGGAGGAGTTCCATTTTATGCTCCAAGTTTTTTTTGTTGGTGAAAATATTGCCGAAAGTGTCCTTGTTCCATTTTTTGATTTCCTCTTTCATGGATTTTAATTTCTGTTGAAAGGTGTACATCTTGTTTATAGTTCTTGTCTTCCAGTTATCCCACCATTGCCTCATCTTTCCCAGGAAATCCGAGTGATCAAGCCAAAAGGCCTCAAATTTGAAAGGCCTATTTTTGGGGCCATGAGAGATATGGATCTTCAATGAGATCGACCAATGATCAGAACCAACTTGCGGGAGAATTCTAGCCTCCGTTTACCAGGAGGTAAGGTAGACTTCTTCAGAGAGGAGGAAACGATCTAGCCTGGAAGCTATTTCCCGTTCTCCCCCTCCTATTATTCCAAGTAAAGGTGCCGTTACTTATAGGAATATCTATGAGATTGAGGCTTTCTATAGTGGCTAGAAAGGCTTCTGAATCCTTGTCCAGTTTCCGAATTCCTCCCTTTTTTTCCCCAAGATTCTTTATCATGTTGAAGTCCCCGACGAGGATTTTATAAGGCGTGTGGATGAAATCCACTAAATTAGAGATACTTTGAAGCATCTTGATTCGATGAGTCACCTTATAGGGGGCATAGATATTGGTGATGCAAATGTTCTCATTGGAACCTATAATTCTCAAGACTGAAGTAATGGAATGTTGAGTAGCCACAGAGGAGATGAGATCGAACTACAAGCTTTCCATATGTGTAAAGTTCCAAACTTAAACAAACAGTGATACACAAAAGCCAATTCGATTATTGCACAAAAAAATTAAACTATCAGCTAATACTCAATACACAACAGAAATGGGAACTAGTTGAACCATTTTATTTAGTAATGGAGCAATGTACAATAGTATGGAAATAGCACCTGGGCTTGCCTCAAGGGCAAGATAGACAAAACCCATGTGTCGACAATAATCCCAAATGCTAGAAAGCAACTGCTCCTCTAAAGCTCTACACTGTCTCCCAGCTACGACAACTGCTGGTTGGAAAGGTGCTGCAAGAAACCCCGCCTCTGGTGCTTAGAAAATTTTGAAATTTCAGCCACAAACTCCTTGGCCAAAATCCAGAAAAACCCAAAAATGGTTTTGGCCCGATTTTGACCTCCCAAAATTGACCCCCAAAGGCACTGTGCAATCCTCAACAATTCTACACTGACTATTGCAAGATACAGCTGAAAACCCCACTTCTGATGCTCAGAAAATTCTGAAACTTTATATCTGGGATCCTTGTCAAAAACCCAGAAAAACCCAAAAATGGTTTGGCCGGATTTTGACCTTCCAAATCCGGCCTCTAATAGGCCCTGCAAGAGAGAAAGGTGAGCAGACTCAAGTTTGGTTTCTTGGATGAGGAGGATATCAGGTTTGTCAGCAAGGATTCTATTTTTCAAGATTCTTTTCTTTCTAGGATCATTGAGTCCTCTTATATTCCAAGAAATGTAATTCATAGATAATGAGAGGGGGTTAGGGCTAGTGCTTTTACCTTTCCTTCATTGATGAGCTTGGCTCCCAGTTCTTGAAGAAGTTGGCTGGTGGTTTTTCTTCCCCTTTTGTGGCTTGGTCCTTTCGGGTTATACCTTCCTGCTGATATATTTTCTATGATGCCTTTCGATGTGTTGCTGTCTGGTGGAGGATGAACTGCGCTATGCTTGAGTTCCTCTTGGAGGAGATATGCTCCTTCTATTTTTCGAGTTGGTGTTCTGGGATTCTCTCTATTCCATTTGTCCTCTATTCCTCTGCTATTGACGCTAGGTCTACTCCTTCCAGTGCTTCTTCAGTAACACTTTCCTCTGGGGTTTCACTCGTCATTATCTGTTCCATTTTTGTATCCTACTGTGAGTTCTCATTTTCCTTATTGCTTTGATCTGCATCTCTGTCCTCTTGTTCCCTGTTTGCCTCGATTTTCTTGTCTTCTCTTGCTTCATTTCCTGTTAGATTGTTCAGAGACGAATGTTGTTGCAGATTGGCTAGGGCACTGAATTGGTTCTGAGTGACAACTTGTTGTTGTTCCTTCTTTGTATTGTTTTCCCTGCTATTTTTATTTCTTGTGTTGACTCTGGTGAAGCCCTCGCTGTCCTTTTTCTTGCTTTTGTGTTCAACATTTTGAGGGGTTTTGTTTTGCGGAAAATCCCTAAAGAGATGTCCGTGTTCATGGCACTTCCTGCACCTGAAGGGGATGTGTTCGTAATCTATGCTTTGGAGCCAAACTTCATCCATAAAAATTAGTTTGATGGCTTCTGGGAGGGCTCCAGAGACATCTATGTACACACATATCCTGGCATAGGAGACATAGTGTCCACTTCTGGTGCCTTAAAACATTATTATGTATTCTCCTAGTTGGTCTCCTATGCCTTTTAGGACCGAAGGAAGCCCAGTAATCCGTTGGCAAGGAATATAGGCACACCCAGACCGGGACTCTTGTGAAATCCTCCTTGTCTGGGGTCAAGTTTTCTCTCCAAAATCTCATGTACAACCCTGCTGAGTTGAAGAAGTAGGGGCCTCCTTCAAATATTCTGTCTCTATCTTCTAGGAAGTCGAAGATCACTGTGAAGAAATCCTTTGAGCCTAGTTGGAGTCTGATTTCCCCCCTTGGTTTCCGTTTGGTTTGGATCCACGAGTACAGGGCTTTCTCTGTGGCCCTGATGCCTGTTGGAAATACTGACAAGGTGGGTGAATCAGTATTTCTTTTTCCCACTATTGTTTTACTAGTTAAAACATATATATTCAGAACACAAGATGAACAACAAGAATAAATGCTTTTATTAATATAAACTGTGCAGTAAAATAGATACAATATATAGATGGTTACAATCAGTTGCCAAGCTCCAACTTGGACTTTGGTGAGGTTCCAACCTCCAGAGCACCAACTCTATTTCGCCAAGACACCAAACTTGGACTTAGGAGCACAAACTCCCAAGGACTTCAATCCTTCCTACTTCTGAGACATCAATCCCAAGGACTCCAATCCTACTTACTTCTAAGGCACCAACCCAAGAACTCCAACCCTTCTCACTTCTAAGGCACCAGCCCCAGGTACTCCAATCCAATCTTGTCAAGACACTTTTGGTAATAATATTTTGCTCTCAGAACTCTTCTCTATTGAGTTCTGTCTGTTTACAGCTTCACTGTAGTCTCCATGCTATAGCATCAATGACAACCAATCTTCTTATGGAGAAGTCTTTACAACTCTCCATACTGTCCATACAGAGTCTCCAATAGTCTTTGTGCTCTCTGATAATGTCTTCACACAGCTTTAGTCAGTTTACTGTTAGCTGCACTAAACTCTGTATAAAGAACAACTTTCTATTCAAGCTTATGTTCTCATTGTCACAGTGAATGCTTCAGCATGACTGTTTCTCTGCTGGCTGTTTCTCCCCTTCGACTGCCTATTGTCTTGTTGGTCCTTCATCCCTCTTTCTGTTCTGTTGCACCCTCTCTCTGTTCTGTTGGACCCTCACACTGCCTCTATTTCCTCTAGCGTATTTCAACAACGTTCAACAGCGGCAGCAGCCTTCACCAACGTTCACCAGTAACTTCATACAATTCTTAACCACCTCTGCTACTTCTGCTAACTCATATTCTGGTTCTTCGCAGTGATTGAGCCTTCGGCTCAGTGGTACATCGCCTCAGTGAGCCTTCTTGAGCCTTCAGCCAGCCTTTCGGCCTGCCTTGAAGGGTGTACCCTTCGTCACACAAAAACAACGGCCATCGGCACACAAAACCACGGCATCGGCACACAACACCACGGCATCGGCACACAAAACCACGGCATCGGCACACAACACCACTGCATCGGCACACAACACGACGGCACCGAACTCCTGCTGCACAAACCTTACTCAAATCTTTTCCTTCAACCAATCTACTGACATTAAAATTTTATCTTTAACCTGTATAATGATGGTAATTCAAGAAATGGTCCGGACTACAAATAACGACTGGTCCGGAATACAACTATAGGACATGAAAATTGATCTTGAATGACACAGACCACATTCCCCAGCTCTGAGACAGACCACATTCCTTGAATGACACAGACCACATTCCTTGAATGACACAGACCATATTCCTTGACTGACACAGACCAGATTCCTTGAATGACACAGACCATATTCCCTTGACTGAAACAGACCACATTCCTTGAATGTCACAGACCACATTCCCCAGCTCTGAGACAGACAACATTCCTTGACTGACAGGCATAGGGCTGTTTAGGCCCTTTTTCGTAGGTGGGACGTACTATTTTTTGTGACCAACGGCTTACGGCTCAGTGTTGTCCCAAGACTCAATATTACCTGCGTTGACCCTACCGCGTACAAGTATGGTCCATTTCATTCCTGAGACAGCGACCAACCCAGGACCACCATGCCTGTCTTCATCTGTACGGCGCCTTTAAACCTGTCTTCATCTGTACAGCGCCTTTAAACCTGTCTTTCATCTGTACAGCGCTGAATCACCCCAGCTCTGACACAGACCACATTCCTTGACATTCCTTGACTGACAGGCATAGGGCTGTTTAGGCCCTTTTTCGTAGGTGGGACGTACTATTTTTTCTGACCAACGGCTTACGGCTCAGTGTTGTCCCAAGACTCAATATTACCTGCGTTGACCCTACCGCGTACAAGTATGGTCCATTTCATTCCTGAGACGGCGACCAACCCAGGACCACCATGCCTGTCTTCATCTGTACAGCGCTGAATCACCCCTAGCTCTGACTCAAACCTCATCCCTTTGCCATAACAAAGAGACAGTGACCCCGCTGCACCTCTCTCCACTCCATTCCAACACCCTCAACAAATGTGGAATATCCCGGCGTTAATATAGCCCAAAGGGCAAGTGATTGAGCCTTCGGCTCAGTGATACATCGCCTCAGTGAGCCTTCTTGAGCCTTCAGCCAGCCTTTCGGCCTGCCTTGAAGGGTGTACCCTTCGTCACACAAAAACAACGGCCATCGGCACACAAAACCACGGCATCGGCACACAACACCACGGCATCGGCACACAAAACCACGGCATCGGCACACAACACCACTGCATCGGCACACAACACGACGGCACCGAACTCCTGCTGCACAAACCTTACTCAAATCTTTTCCTTCAACCAATCTACTGACATTAAAATTTTATCTTTAACCTGTATAATGATGGTAATTCAAGAAATGGTCTGGACTACAAATAACGACTGGTCCGGAATACAACTATAGGACATGAAAATTGATCTTGAATGACACAGACCACATTCCCCAGCTCTGAGACAGACCACATTCCTTGAATGACACAGACCACATTCCTTGAATGACACAGACCATATTCCTTGACTGACACAGACCAGATTCCTTGAATGACACAGACCATATTCCCTTGACTGAAACAGACCACATTCCTTGAATGTCACAGACCACATTCCCCAGCTCTGAGACAGACAACATTCCTTGACTGACAGGCATAGGGCTGTTTAGGCCCTTTTTCGTAGGTGGGACGTACTATTTTTTGTGACCAACGGCTTACGGCTCAGTGTTGTCCCAAGACTCAATATTACCTGCGTTGACCCTACCGCGTACAAGTATGGTCCATTTCATTCCTGAGACAGCGACCAACCCAGGACCACCATGCCTGTCTTCATCTGTACGGCGCCTTTAAACCTGTCTTCATCTGTACAGCGCCTTTAAACCTGTCTTTCATCTGTACAGCGCTGAATCACCCCAGCTCTGACACAGACCACATTCCTTGACATTCCTTGACTGACAGGCATAGGGCTGTTTAGGCCCTTTTTCGTAGGTGGGACGTACTATTTTTTCTGACCAACGGCTTACGGCTCAGTGTTGTCCCAAGACTCAATATTACCTGCGTTGACCCTACCGCGTACAAGTATGGTCCATTTCATTCCTGAGACGGCGACCAACCCAGGACCACCATGCCTGTCTTCATCTGTACAGCGCTGAATCACCCCTAGCTCTGACTCAGACCTCATCCCTTTGCCATAACAAAGAGACAGTGACCCCGCTGCACCTCTCTCCACTCCATTCCAACACCCTCAACAAATGTGGAATATCACAACAACAACAACAACAACAGTTCTCTGTTTTTACTGTTTTATACATTCTCATGCCTTTGTCCATTCGTTTCCGCTTACTCAATGGCTCTTTGGCTTCCTCCTCGCTCGCTTGAGCTTCAGCTTCCTCAACACTCGCTCGACCTTCTGGCTTCCCTCCTCCATTCGCTTTAGCTTCCTCATGTTTACCTTCGATTGATGTGCTGAAAATATAATGTCGTCGCAGAGAAATTGGTGTTTCAGCAACGCCGAAATTGGTGTTTTAGCAACTTTTTTCCAAGTACTCGTGTTTAAGCAACGGAGAAATTGGTGTTTTAGCAACTTTTCTCCAACTTTTTCAACAAATGCGGAAAAGGTTGGTGTTTCAGCGACTTTTCTCCAAGTGTTTGTAATATGTGCCCGCTGATAGTGTTAAAGCATATGTATATGGGTTTTCTCCTCCGATAACTCTGTTTGCGTTAAATGCATATACAGGTCTTTGCTGCCATATCCATGTTTATGCCGTGGATAGTGTTACAACACTATGTGTGCTCCACTTGGCTCCTCTAACTCTGTCTGCTTCGTCTATGGCTCCGATGGTGGTGCTTCGTGCTCTGTTAGCTCCTCTCGTCTCCATCTGCTCCTCTAGTGGCTCTGTCTGCTCCTGTTTGCTCTGATGGCTCTCTGCGTCCTTTGTTTGCTGTTAAACGCATCCATTGCTCCTCCGATGGCTCCTGATGACTCTGATACGCTTCCTTGCTATATGGTTCCTCTTACAACTCCTCTTAGTTCAATGTGGCTCCTCTGGCTTGGCAGTGTCTTTCAAAGACCTCCTTGCATATATGAATGCTTCTCTTGCTCTGATATGCCTCCTCAGGTAACTCCTCTTTGCTTATGGCTTGGCTATCCTGATGGCCTTGCTCTTGTCTCTTCATGAATCTGCTCTGCATCCCCTTGGCTTCATGTCATTATCTAGTATCCAAAATATTGCCATATTGACATCAATGACAACCTAGGTCAACAATCTCCTCCTTTGTTATTAATGGCAATATTCTTCTTCTCTCCCCCTTTGACATCAATGGCAAAGGAGTGCTCTGGGACTCCCCCTATCAAACTGCTTATGTTCTTCCTGAATGGTAGATCTTCATGGGTCTGTGACTCCCCCTGTCATAGTGCTCTTCTTCTTTTTACTCAAGATAGAAGGATTGATGCTTTATCATCAGTTAGCACATTATTCCCTCTTCATGTTTCAGAACTGCTTTAATGCTTTCATTCAGATTGCAAATGGCCATACACCAAGTGTCCAAGTCCAGGCTTTCATGCTTCAATCCATATTGATGTCTCCATAGGCAGAATTGAGAGACCTTCATAGTCCGAATCAAGAGAAAATGCTCTTGAGATTGTCTTTCTTGCTATCTTTCTTTAGATCTGAGTTCCTTTGTGTCTCTGTGCTTCTTCTTAAGTTACTGCCATCTAGTATTCAATCATCATTGCATTTGGACAAAAATGTGAGGGGTTGTGCCTTACTGTTGCTATATTTCTTAAGTGATCTGTATCAGCTTAAGTTATGCTTGACTGCACAACATTCTTCTTCCTATGAGCCATCTTTTCCTTGTGTTCTTGTACATATCTCTGCAGATTCAAATATCCAATCTGTGACTGTCCTTTAAATTTATTCTGCTGATTTGCATCTTCATGCAATGCTTCAATTTTGTTATATGCTGCCAGCTGCTCTTACTTCAGACTCCATTCCAGATGTATTTGTTTGTTTGAAGACTGCCTCTATCAGTGTCCAGAATTTATCTGTTCTCACATTTAATTCCCGAGTTAATACATAAAATTCTATGATAACAGCACCATGGTTGTTTGCCCTATTTCTTTAACAAAAGTCCAAAGAATGGTTATAGGATCATATGCTTCAATGGAGTGCTCCTGAGACATGATCTTCATCAAAGAATGACTGTTAATATAGTTCAGCAAGGATTTCATAAGGACCCGTTCACTAATAGCTTCAGCGATAATGATCAAGAATTACAGGCTCCTCCTAACTGTATGCATCATCTCCTTTTGGCAGTCTTCTTATCAAATGCTTAGATTGTCAAAATTTAGGCCAATGACATATGTTGTTGGCTGGAGAGCTCAAGGGACTCTCGGATTGTATTTCCTTCCTTCTCCATACTTGTGTAACTTTCTTCTTTTGCATGGTTCTAGCTTGTGTAAGAGCGCATGTTAAGTTACAATCATGTGCCATATGACCAATGTTATGACACTTGAAGCATTCTACATTGTTCATGAATAAGAATTCATGATTTCTTCTTGCAAAATTGTTTCTTGTAGATTGTTGGGGACTATAATATTTATCTCTATAGAGTGGTTGGGCACCATAACATTTATCTTTATGATATGCTTTACAGTCTTTTGCCATGTGACCAAAGTTTGAACAATAATAACAATAACCAAAAAATGAACTTTGGTACCTGGGAGATGGAGGTTTCCTTGATATACTTCTTAAGCCTTTCTGCCTTGAGATCCTTTGATGATAACCATTGCCTCTCGCATCTTTGACATCATCTACTTTTCTTCTTGGAGTTGGATTTCTTATTGGAGGAGGATTTGTTCTATTGCAGCCTTGATTTTTCTCCTTGCCTTTGCTGGAGTTGGGAGCATCACCACTTCTTTCTGGTTTCTTCACATCTCTTTTGTTTAAAGCATTTTCATTCTTGTTTTAGGATTCACCTACATATCCGAGACTTGATTTATCAGATGGACATCTGTGATAGCTGAGCATGTCATCCAAGGCTTGAGAGCTCTTCAAGGTTTTGTTCATCCTTTCAACCTTTGTTCTGAGGAAGATAATCTCTTCTTCCAATATTTCACACTCATTATTCTTCTTAGCAAGTTTTTCCTCAGTTTCTTCCTTGATATGAGTAGCTTCATTTGCTTCTATTTTAAGGGAGATGATATCTGACTTCACTTTGAAGATTTCTTCATTCTTTGCTTGACTGCTCTCCATTTTCTTCACAGCTCCTTGTACCTGTTTTCTAGCTTCTTGTAGTTGAGACTTAAGGGAGGAGACCTCTACCTTGTATTGACTAATCTCTTCTTCAAGTTTGTTCAAGCTCTTGTGCCTTTGTTCAAGTTGGCTTGACAAGATATCTTCCTGCTTCTTTGCTTTATCCAATTGATTTGTCATGGATATGACTTCTTCATGATGCTTTCTTTTGCTTTGATGATATTCCTTCTTAAGCTTGGCAAGCTCTTCATCCCTTTCTTGTACTTGAAGCTTGATGAGGTCAACTTTCTTCCTTGTTTGATCTTGGTTACCAACTAGTGCTCTCTTCTTAAGTTCCTCATTTTCCTCTTTAAAATTGTTAATTTCTTCCATGGAAATCATAAATTTTGCGAGTTCTTCTACAAAATCTTTTTCATTCTCTTCATCTTCTAAGTCTGTTTTAGCCTTGATGTCATCATTCTCATTTTCAGCTTCTATGACGGGTTCAGGATCTCCTTCTTGATTGATGGTCATGGTCAGTGCTCCTTTTGAGTGAAGGTCATGAAGTTTGTCCCATATATCCTTTGTTGATGAATATTTTCCTAGATTGTTCTTTACAGAATCAGGTAGCCCATTCAAGATTGCCTTTGCTGCTTTTGCATTGTACTCCTTGGATTCTCTATCCATCTTGCTATCATCAATCACTAATTTCCAGATTTCAATCCCTTGAGTCTGTAAGAAATTCCTCATTCTTACTTCCCATATATTAAAGTTCCCATTGAGCCTTGGAGCCTCATCAAATTGATTGTCTTCTATTTTAGTAGTAGAGGGAGACACATCCTTAGAAGGATTGGAGACTTTCTTCCTTGACCTCGCCATTTGTGTTCTAAATATCAACCTTCAAGCTGTTAAGCTTTGAATGAAGGTACCTGCTCTGATACCAATTTTTGGAAATACTGAGAGGGGGGGTGAATCAATATTTCTTTTTCCCACTTTTTTTTTACCAGTTAAAACATATATATTCAGAACACAAAATGAACAACAAGAATAAATGTTTTTATTAATAGAAACCGTGCAGTAAAATAGATACAATATATAGATGGTTGCAATCAGTTGCCAAGCTCCAACTTGGACTTTGGTGAGGCTCCAACCTCCAGAGCACCAACTCTATTTTTCCAAGACACCAATCTTGGACTTAGGAGCACAAACTCTCAAGGGACTTCAATCCTTCCTACTTCTGAGCTTCAACCCCAAGGACTCCAATCCTACTTACTTCTGAGGCACCAGCCCAAGGACTCCAATCCTTCTTGCTTTTGAGGCACCGGCCCCAAGGACTCCAATCCTATCTTGTCAAGGCACTGTTTGATAGTAATCTTTTGCTCTCAGAACTCTTCTATGCTGAGTTCTGTCTATTTACAGCTTCACTGTAGTCTCCAGGCTAAAGTATCAATGAAAACCAGTCTTCTTAACAATGAGTCTTTACAACTCTGCAGACTACCCACACATAGTCTCCAATAGCCTTTTTTTCACTGATAATGTCTTTGCACAACTTTAGTCAGTCTACTTTTAGTTGCAATAAACTCTGTATAAAGAACAACTTTCTGTTCAATCTTATGTTCTCATTGTCACAGTGAATGCTTTAGCATTACTGTTTCTCTGCTGGCTGTTTCTCCCCTTCGATTGCCTATTGTCCTGTTGGTCCTTCATCCCTCTTTCTGTTTTGCTACACCCTCTTTCTGTTCTGTTGTACCCTCACATGGCATCTATTTCCTCCAGCGTATTTCAGCAATTTTCAGCAGCTGCAGCAACCTTCACCAACGTTCACCAACAACTTCATACAATGCTTAACCACCTCTGCTGCTTCTGCTACCTCATATTCTGGTTCTTTGCCACACCAAAAAAAGGCTCCAACAACAATAGATGCAACAGCCGCAACAACAATAGCAACAGCAGCAGCAGCAACAACAACAGCAACAACAACAACAGCAACAACAACAGCAACAACAGCAGCAGCAACAGCAGTAGCAGCAACAGCAGCAACAACAACAATACAGCAACAACAACAACAGCAACTGCAACAGCAGCAACTGCAACAGCAACAACAACAGCAGCAACAACAACTGCAGCAACAGCAACAGCAGTAACAACAGCAGCAACAACAACAACAACTGCAGCAACAACAACAACAGCAACAACAGCAACAGCAGCAATAGCAGCAACAACAACAGCAGCAACAGTAGCAACAGCAACAACTGCAACAACAACAACAGCAGCAACAACAACAACAACAACAACAACAGCAACAACAACATCAGCAACAGCAACAACTGCAGCAGCAGCAGCAACAACAACATCAACAACATCAACAACTGAAATAACAGCAACAACAACAGCAACAACAACAGTAATAGCGACAACTGCAATAGCAGCAACAACAGCAACAGCAGTAGCAGCAACAGCAACAACATCAACAGCAGCAGCAACAACTTTTCTCTAACTTTTTCAACAATGTTCAACAATTGTTAAAGCATGCATACATGGGTTTTACAAGCCCGATAACGTAACCTGCTCATACAATATAAACTCTACCTTTTTCACTCCGTCAGTGTATTTGCATATGAGTCTAAGTCTTCGACCTCCGATAGCTCTGTTTGCGTTAAATGCATATACAGGTCTTTGCTGCCATATGCATGTTTATGCTCCACTTGGCTCCTCTTGGCTCCTCTAGCTCTGTTTGCTTCCTCTATGGCTCCGATGGTGGTGCTTCATGCTCTTGTTAGCTCCTCTCATCTCCATCTGCTCCTCTGGTGACTCTGTTTGCTTTGATGGCTCTCTGCATCCTCTGTTTGCTGTTAAACGCATCCATTTCTCCTCTGATGGCTCCTGATGACTCTGATATGCCTCCTTGCTATATGGTTCCTCCTGCAGCTCTTCTTAGTACAATGTGGCTCCTCTTCGTGAATGCCTCTCTTGCTCTGTCTCTTCATGAATCTGTTCTGCTTGCCCTTGGCTTCATGTCATCCTTTAGTATCCAGAATATTGCCATATTGACGTTAATGACAATCTGTGTCCAACAAGTGTACCCACACTTGTTCAAAGAAGAGTTTAGCAATGGCTTTCGTTGTGATATTCTTCTTGCAAGCCACCATAATGGCCATCTTTGAGAATCTGTCAATGACTACAAAAACGGAGATGGATTCCCAAGGTTGACTAGGGGTAGGCAGTGGAATATAGAGGCCTTGCTTCTTGATGATCGGTTTGGCAATGACACAAACAATGTAGGATCTGATGTACTTCCCAACATCCTATCGAATATTCGGCCAATAGAAATAGTTCTACAGTATTGCCATCGTTTTCTCGACCCTGAAATGCCCAACAACCCGACTGTAGTGTGCTTCCTAAATCATCTTGTCATGCTCCCTTGAAGGAACACAAAGGTGTCCCAGGTGGCATAATAAGGCATCCTAGAGGTGAAAATATGGAACTTTCTGACCCTCCAAGAGCGTCTGGTATGTGTGGCTGAATTCTGGGTCACTTTTGTAGAGAAGTAGCCAATCAGAAGTCTCGTGCCCTCAAGAGTTGAGCACGGTGGTTAATGCCATGATCGGTGGTCGGTTGAGGCAATCTAAAAAATTATTGGTGTTGCCCTTCTTATACTTGGTATTCAAATGGAACTACTGTAGGTATGTGGACCACTTCTGATGGTGATCATTCTGCAACTTCCCTTGCATCTGTATGAATTGTAGGGGCCGGTGGTCTGTGTGGATGACGTTTCCTTCCCTGAAATGTAATGCTTCCATTGTCGACAGGCCTGCACAATGGAATACATCTCTTTGTCATAAGTGGGATACTTCCGGACTGTGACTGAAAGTGTTTCACTGTGATATGCCACTGGATGCCCCTGTTGAGTAAGGACTGCCCCAATATCATAGTCAAAGGCATCTGTCTTGATCTCAAATGGTTGTTGCTCTAGTAAAGTGAGAACTGGTGCAGAGCAGAGGTGATGTTTCAACTCTGTGAATGCCTTTTGTTGAGATTCAGACCAAAAGAATTTTTCTTTCACTCCTCCCTTGGTGACTTGATTCAAGGGCCAAGTGATATGAGAGAATCCTAACACGAACCTATGGTATAATGATGAGCATCATGCTCGGCCTCCAAATATTGAAGACCATGATGCATCACTAAGGTTCGTGTTGTTATATAATGAAGTCCTTGTTTGGAGGCCGACTTGTGTAGGCTGCTTAGGTTGGCTCCATGTCCAGATTTAATAATTTAACTTCAAAAATTCATAACTTTCAAATTTCTTCGAGTTTCGGTTTGTGTAATAGCTCATTGTAAAGGAAAAATTATGCTCTTCAAGATGGTGAAGGTCTCATGGTGATATTCTGCCTCTAAGGAGGTGAAAAATAATTTTTAATGTGACTATTCGTTATTTAATGCAGAAATATAGAACAACATTTTTCATGGATGGGATTCTCATGGATGAGCTTACTTTTGTTTGGTTTCTTCATCAAGGTTCCTAGGCTTATAAATGTCATCATGTCCTTAAGATAATGATGTGTCATCAATCATATGCAGCATGTAGTCTTTCATGATCATCGTATAGTCTTCCATTATCAAGATCATTGAAGGTAAGGACATCCAAGGTTATGGCTTCATAAGATCATCAAGACCATCAAAGGTAAGGACATTCATCGCATAGGTCATCAAGAGCTCCTAGATCATCAAGGTACACTTGGAACTTCTTCGTTAGTGACTTAGCATCTTCATCAATCACATTGTAGCATCTCAAGAATATTTGCCATCCCGGCTACTACCATATTGACATAAACGACAACCTAGATTAATAGATTTCATCGTTCTCCAGAATGGAGCACTGATAGATTGGTCCATTGGGCAACAACGCACCTGGGGTTAGATCGATGGAGTGATTGACCTGACAGTGCAGAGGCACCTCTGCGGGGGAGGTGAAGATGTCCTCGTACTCCTCCACGACCTTGTCCATTTGTTGTTTTCATGCAGAGGGGCCCTATCTAGAGGCTGTGGCCACTGTCTTCTTCTTTCCCTAAGGGCGTACCATCAGGAAAACAAATTTCCCAGTTTTGGAAATGAGCTTACTGCATTGTTTTGCAGTAACCAAAGAGATGGCGGTAGGCGGTGCTACCTTCGGTATCCTATACAACTTATTTCCCAATGTAACAATAACAACACGAGGCCTTGGCTCATACACAACATGTCGCTTCCACAAGTATGGTTGGCCTAATAATACATCACAAACATCAAGGGGGGCAACGTCACATAATACCTCATTTGTGAAGGGCTTGATGCTGTATGGAAGGCAACACTACTGGCTCACATGAAGATCTGATCCTTGGTGAAGCCACCCGATGGTGTGCGGTTGTGGATGTGATGTGGTCAGTAAGCTCGGCCGCTTCACGACCTCTACTGAATGAGGTTATTTTGGCTCCCGCTGTCGACAATGAACTGTAGTGGGGAGCCCTTTACCCACATTCGGGAGTGGAAGAGGCGCTCCTCCTTTGGATCTTTGGGTTCCTCCTTCTGGATCTTCGTGGTGGCAATGATGGTGTTGGGCTCCGTATCGATAACTTGCTTCCCTTTGTCATTCCCCTTGTCAGGTTCTGACTCCGGATTAGAACATGCATCTGATTCTGAAGCCTTTAGCTCGGCCGCCAGTGACTGCTTGGCCCAACACTCACTTGTGTTGTGAGTGGAGCTCTTATGGAACTCACACCACTTTCTTGTGTCCTTCTTTGGTTTCACGGTGTTGTTCTTTGCTTGCGGCTTTGGTGGGTTGTCCTGGGTCGCCCTGCCTTGGATTTGTCCTTTGTTCTATGGTTTGGGGGTACCTTTCCCTTGCTTCTGATTCACAAATCCATAGTCTCGCTTCTTTTGTTTAAACTTTTGCTCGACCTTGATGCCATATTGGTATGCCGTGCCGAGAAAGGATATGTTCAAGAACTCCATCTCGTCCTAGATGTACTTGTGTAGGCAGTCACTGTACTTGAGAACCAAATGGTTCTCAGAATCCTGGATACCCAACTTTCTGTGAAGGGTATGAAAAACATTGGTAAACTCTGGTACATCTTGGTCCCTTCCCTGTCTCAACATTGTTCACTTTATTTATTTATCCTCATAGCTCCCAACAGGGTAGTACTTCTCCTTGAAGGCATCCCGTAATGAGTTCCAAGTGGGTGCGGCTGAAAATAATGAGTTCGTACTTTCATCCTTCTGCTCATAGTAGGTTTCCCACTAGTCCTTGACGTGGAAGGCTGCTTTGAGAAGTGAAAAAGTGATCTTTTCCTGACTAGAAAATTCATGAACGGAAAATATCCTTCTAGCAGGTTTAACCATTTATCTATAGCGTTTGCATCTATCTGACCCTCAAATATGGGAATGTCAAAGTTAACTTGTACCTTAAAGGGTGTGACACTTCCAGAGTAGGTGCCGAAAGTAGATGCGTCACCCTTGGGTAGCCGCTGAAGGATCTAGACAAAGTTGTCAACCATCGCGTTCCTTTGTCACTCGAGGGCTTCTTCAAGCAAGATTTTGATAAGATCTCCTGCCCCTTCGTCTTTCTTTTCATACGCCATGGGAGGCCGTCAAGATTTTCGAGGTTGGTCTTGCAAAGGTTCGACCAGTTCAAGCCCTAACTCCTTATATCCCGACCTCGTTGGGGACATGCAAAGAAAAACAAAGAAAGAGCAGATCGCTGTGATACCACTGATTCGGATTTAAATAGGAACGCAACAGATTATAGATATAGCCATAAATACAAAGATGTAGTAGAAATAACACTTCATTTCATTAATATCAAACACTGAAATATGCTTACAAACAAAATGGAAATAAGACTAGCTTGGGCGATGGTAGCTTATCTCTGAGAAGAGATGTGGAGGCTACATGCCTCAGAACTATGTTACAATGAGGCTCAAAGGCCTATTTATTATTGAGAAACAATGGAAAACCCTAAACGTACAAAAACCTAACCCTAGGGGATGAAGTGCCAAAACTATGGGCCCCGTTTGGGTAAATTGGTACATCAACTTCCCGGGGTCATAACTTTGGCATACGATCTCCATTTGGCTATCATAATACCTCGTTTCGAAGATCTCGAAGAGAAGGCCAAAACTAAATGGGTAGGCTGATTTGGGATATTTTTGGTCTCTCTGTTTTCCCTAAAATTTCCGTTTAGGGCCTCAAAATAGCTCTGGAAGTTCAGAACCCGAAAAGCTGCCAAAAGTAGCAAAATGTGCTACAATTAATGAAACCGAAAAACTGAAAGAGACAGTGTTGGGGATCTATGTGGAATAGGCAGGTGGCCACCAATATCCACTTGGATTAGATACCTTCTTCGGACCCCCTGCTCTTCCTTCCTGGCCTACACCTCCTCCTTAGTCCTTTGCACCTCAATAACATTCCCAGCCAGCTAGCCATTCATTTCAACCATATGCTCCGCCACAACGTCAGTGGAATGCACCGCCCCAGGGGTGGAGGCCCCAATACAACAATGTTCCAGATTTATTGCCTTCACCACCTACCCAACCACAACTTTTACACTCTACTCAGCCTAAACAACCCTAGATACCTGCCTAGCCAAATCCGAATCCAAACAATAGATAGGCACAAGAAGTATACAATGGAGAGACATCATATCCAACTTATGCTGTGGATATTTAGGAAATCAACTTGAGATCTGGGAGAGTACTGCCAGACAACCAACCTCTACCTCCACCCAGGGAGGTTGAGGAAGAAAGATAGGAAAGCATGCTTAAAGCAAATACACCACCCTTTCCTGAGAGATTAACCCAACAACTCCAACCTACCCCAGAAGATACTGAACTTCTGGGAGAATTGAAAAACCTATGTGTCAAAATTCCACTTCTCCAAGCTATTAAGCATGTACCTATTTACAACAAGTTGATTAAGGAGAAATGCTTCAAGCATCCAGGGAGGAAAAAAAGAGATGCCCCAACCGTTAATGTCATCGGACAACTATCCGACTTAATGCTAGGGCATGTAATTTGTCCAAAGTATTTGGACCCTGGAAGCCCTATAGTAGATGTGCACATCAATGGCACCATTGTCCCACACACTTTGATCGATCTTGGGGCTGCCCTTAATGTGATGACCAAGGACACCATGCTCAAGCTCAACCTCCAAGGTTCATTAAGGAAGACCACAACAGTTCTACAACTTGCAGACCACTCCACAATGACCTCTGAGGGGATTGTGGAGGATGTGACGGTCTCCATTGATTCTTGGGAATACCTTGCAGATTTCCTAATTCTCCAACCTAAGGCTAAGCTTACTGGTTACCCTCTCATCTTTGGGAGGCCTTGGTTAGCCACTAGAGAGCTGGAAGTATGACCATCAAGAATGGGCATATGTCCAAGCAGTCAGTCCTATACCCTCCTGCTCAGCCATCTCTAGAACATGACTTACCTTTGTGGCCGGAAGAGGAGGAGGAAGATGAAGTTTATTCCACCCAACTCTATACCTTAGAAACAACCATGGGAGTGGGACAACAGGATGAAGATGATTTGATCGAAGACATACTCCAAATTCCAGCCCCCAGTACATTGTCCTTAGAGGAAGTAGTAAAGGAAGCCAAAAACAACTATCAATTGGATCTATGCTTAGCCGATTCCAACCCTATTTGTGTCAAAACCATAGAATTCGGTCCCGAGAGAACTTTGAAAATCAATCCATCTCCTTCTGTTCTCCAGGAAGAAAAGTTGTGCAACATGCTAAAGGAACACCTGGATGCCATTGCTTGGAGTTACTGAGAAATGAAGGGAGTGAACCCCTCGGTGTGTACTCACCATATTTATATCAAGGAAGGTTGCAAGCCAGTCTGGCAACCCCAAAGGAGGATGAATCTAGCTCTTAAAGATATAGTCAAAGAAGAACTACAAAAACTGTTAGATGCAAGATTCATTTACCCTATCTCAGATAGTGGGTGGGTCTCTCCTTTGGCGTTGTTTCCAAAGAAAAATGGTAAGTGGAGGGTTTGTGTCAATTACAGGGAGTTAAACAAAGCTACAAAGAAGGACCATTTCCCTCTACCATTCATCGACCAAGTGCTAGATGGCCTGACAAGGAATTTTTTTTTCTCTTTCCTAGATGGATTCAGCGGGTACAATCAAATCCAGATCAGCCCAGAAGACCAGGATAAAACCACCTTCACTTGTCCTTAGGGGTACTTTCACCTATAGGGTCCTTCCTTTTGGCCTATGCAATACTCCTACCACTTTTCAGAGAGTAGTCATGAGTATCTTTGTCGAGTTAGTCCATGATGTGGTAGAAATATATATGGATGATTTCACACCTTATGGAGGTGATTTCAAGGAGGTTTTGTCCAACTTAGGTAAGGTTTTTCACAAATGCATTGAAATGAACCTGTCTCTCAGTCCCGAGAGATGTGAATTCTTGATGACTGCAGGGACCATGCTAGGTCATTCAATATTTCAGCGAGGACTGCAGGTAGACCCAAACAAAATAGCTATCATCCAAAGGGTCCCACCTCCACGAAAGCAGAGAGATGTTAGAAGTTTCCTAGGGTTAGCTGGATACTACCAAAGGTTTATAAAAGACTTCACCAAGTTGGCTTCTCCTTTATTTTGGTTATTGGCCAAAGAATCTGAGTTTGTATGGTCAAAAAGATGTCAAGAGGCCTTGGACACCCTGAAGGACAAGATAACCACTGAACCGACTCTTTGAGCCCAAATTGGACCCTTCCTTTTCATATTCATGCTGATGCCTCACACAAAGCCATAGGAGCATCGTTAGGCATGGGATCCCCCAAGGGTAGTTTCGGGGCTAAATGCCCATATTTTGGTCCAAATTTGTAACCCAAATGTAAATACTCCGCAATTTGTGGTCACGGAGCGTGTAGGTGTTAAAGAGTCATAGGGTTGTTCGCCCTTATTTTTGAAATGTAATGTCGGCTGTAAAATATCTACCCATGGTTCGCGGACCATGGGATTGTATAAATAGAGCTAAGCTCTAAGTAGTTAGAGGCATTAAGAAGGCATCGAAATGTATGAGAGATAGCTCTGAAGTAGAAGTATAAGCTTGGGTTGTAGCGTATGTAGAGGCTCTATAGCTAAGTGCGCAAAGGGCTAGAAGTCTGCAACTGAGTGCGCGGACCCCTGCAGTTGAGTGTGCAAGGTGGGTCAAGTCTGTAATGGTCTGGAATTATCAATAAAGAGAAGGATTCTATAATTTATTCATCTTTATTTCCTATTTATGCATCTGTTATATTGGGTATGAATTTCACTTATAATGATTATATGATGCGTGAATGTATGTAAATGTGTTGGTTAAGAAAACGCAAGTAAGAACATCTGTTTACGAAAAGATAACTAAGATCGGCTAATAAGATAAGTAAGAAACTTAGCCTAGTTAAGGAGATATTACAGTTCACTGTCCTAGAAGCGCGAAAGTATATTAGCCCTAGGTTAGGGCTGCGAGAAAGCCGATTGTATCCTTTCGCGAAGGTACTGAACGGTGGAATAGAGGGCTAAGCAACTTGCACGTAGGCAGGTATAACTGGGATAACTCGACATCACAACCATCTCGAGGGTGCAAAAACTTGGTTCCAGTATCCCCCCATACTCCTTCGGGTGAGACTTCAGTCCGCGCTCTAATGCCGATAGGGCCAGTAGTGTAGGGATTTGTTTGCCTAACTAATGCTGAACCTGGGTTAGGCCCCCTCAAGCCAACAAATGGTTCCATTGTCAGGACTGGAATTTGCATAAGAGATGTGTGATGTCGTATCACTGGAATCCAACTAAGAAAGAAAAAAAGGCTGGTTGGATAGCAGGATTCACGAGTTCGCAGCACAAGAAAATGGAAACCTGTGACTATCAAAAGAAAAGTGGTTGGACCGATACCTGTATATGGAGATCCATGAAATATTTTTCACCTCCTTTCCTACTGAGCTATAAAAGTGGATCACGAAGCTAGCAGATAGACAAGGAAGGTGGAAACTTGACGATCCTATTGTGTGGACCCCAGAGCTAGTGCGAAGGTTGGAAGCATCAGAGGATAAGATCTCCCGTGCTGTTAATCATTGGCTGGATCACATTATAGGAGGATTTGGGACTGAATTCACAGTCGACACCTCAATTAGCTATAGCGAGGCAGAATGATGCTTTTTCAAAGGACCGCAAGGTACGTACGTAAAATTTTTGAATACTTGGATTAAGATGCTGTTGTGCGAAAAACAGGTTATGTAGCTACCTTGATGTTCGAGACTACGCAAAGCAGAACATTTTACATAGCCCCTTGATTTCACCTCCACGAGGGGACAAATAAGGGATCACAAAGGTCTCTCTTTGAAGTGTTATTCAGTTTATAAAACAAGGATTCTCGTGAATACCACCTCCTCCCACACCACCACCGGCTTCACCGCCATCACCTCCAACTTCACCTCTACCACCTCCACCTCCACTGTGATTCAGTATGGCAAACATAGTGAAGCTGCCTTTGTTCAAAGGCTTGGGAAATGAGGACCCAGACCAATTTTGGTTTGTTGTGAGGGCTGTATGGGAAGCTCAAGGTGTTACAAATGACCATATAAAGAAAGCGATGCTGGTTAGCACTCTGCGGGATCGCGCGCTGACCTGGTATATTAAGTACTCCAACGATAACCCAAATTCTAGAATAGTGGACATCCAAGAAACACTAAATAGGGAATTTAGTAGGCCTAAATCTGAAGCGTAGTCGATTGTGGGATTCAAAGAGATCATGATGCAACTAGGCAAGATGCCTTGGGAGCTAGATTAGAGGCTGAAATGTACAATTCGTGAAGCCAACATGAATTTGACAGATGGACAACATCACGAGTGGTTTGTGTCTTCGCTACTACCATACTTAAGGAGTGCGCTGTCGCAGCAGAAGATAACCACTCAGGCAGAGGCCTTGTAGATTTCCATGAGATTACATGAGACTCTGATGCAGGATCCTAATCTAGGAGTCCAACAAATCCATGCATAGCTGAAAAATATGTGCCATGAGATGCAAAGTCTGAAGCAGGACAAGACGGTTCGACTAGAGCTACGTGAAGAGCTGTGGTGCTTGAAATGCAAGAGTCAGGGTCATGATAAAGACCACTGCCCAGTCTTCACAAATTACGTTGTAGGAGGAGGACTGATGCCTTTAAGGATGGAAGCTCAAGCAGGACCTAGCACGGTGTTTGCTTTATGGTGTGCTATCTGTCAGGTTGTCGGAAAACATGCCATGGACAACTATCACTTGCTACAGAAGTATGTGCAAGCACTGTAACAGTTGTTCTGCAACTTTTGTAGGTCGGTAGGACATGATGAGTGTACTTGTAGGAGCTATGAATTGACGATGGATAGAACTCTCGCCTACAAGGTTCAGGCCAAAACATGACCCCTTGACCAGAATACAGAGATGGAGCAGACATGATTTCAGGGGCGTGGACGAGGCCGAGGGAGAGGAGGACTTGGTAGAGGTAGAGGAGAGTTGATTTGCTACAATTGCAGAGGACCAGGAAACTATTCCCACAACCACACTAATCCAACACAACTGTCATGCAAGTGTTGCACGCTGTTTGATCATGAAATAGAAGATTGTCCCACATTGATGGCTAGTATACGTGGAAAAGGGAGGCTACCACCTACCTCGACTCAGAACTTGAAGATGATGAGGTTTGAGCTGCGCGAGGAAGATCTGAATGTAAACATAGTGCTCCAGAGTGGCATCACGATGGGAGATGACAAGGGGAAAGATCCAGAAGACATTACATGGTTTCACAAGGCCCTAGCGAAAGAGGTTGAGTTTGATTTGGAGCATGCTCGGGAAGCCTTCATTGAAGCTAAGGAGAGCTTCGTTGAGGCCTCCACTTTAGGAAGCAAAGATAAGCCTAAGCTGGGAATGGACCCCTCTATGCTCACAACTTTCCTGGAAACCTGTACGATGTTACTTTGCGGCAGTAAGGCTGTAAAAGGGTTACAAGAACTCATCAATAGATGCGCTGGAACCATGCCAGGTGAACTGTGCGTAGTGCGAAAGATTGGCAAGCATAAGACAAGGATGGGACAGGAGATGAGACTGACCACGTAAATGGGAGAGTATGAAATAGATCAGGTCATTTTGGACCTGGGGTCAGATGCGAATGTCCTACCGAAGTAGACTTGGGAGAAAATGGGGCGACCTGTGCTACAATGGTCTCTGATTCAGCTAAGGATAGTGAATCAGTATAAAATCATACCCATGGGGTGGTTGCAGGGAGTGACCTTGGATAATGAGGGAGCAAATGTGCTGGAAGATTTTGAAGTAATAGAGATTGTGGGTGACAACAATACCTATGCTGTGCTCCTGGGACTCGACTGGGCTACTGATATGAACAAGGTAATCAATCTGAAGAAGTGAAAGATGATCTTTGAGAAGAAATCACTTCGAGTAATAATACCCCTGGATCCTGCTAAAGGATCGCGTTATACAGAATCAGTCCATGACTATGAGAGTGATGATGACCTGGACTACATCTATAAGATAACAATGCAAGACCAAGACTGGATAAATCCCACCGCGGATGGATGGATTACATGGGAGTGCAAGAGTTCATGCACTTCAGATTTCGACAAAGAAATAGAAAGCTGACAGAATCAGTTACATGAAGTAACTATGTTGAATTGCAATATGATGACCCACTCGTTGCATTGTGTGTCATCCGAGGTAAGAAATCTGCCTACTTATGATGGTCTAATTGAGGTAGATACCTTTTTGGATGTATTTGAAAGGGAGGTGCCAGAAAAGCAACGCTTCCAGGCCTTGGACTGGGTACTACGCGCTACGCCCGTAAGATGGTGGGGTACACACAATGGAAGATTTGATGATTGGTGCAAATATAGGAGGACGATGAGAGCACAATTTGGGAAGCCTAAGATGTGACTGATAGACAAGTACGATGAACAGGATGATCCATGCGCGTATCTATCCAAATGGATGCAGGCTTATGGAGAAAAGCCTCAACCTGTGTGGGTGCACCTGTTCTGTCATACCCTCCAATGAATTGGTATAAAGAAATAGAGCTCTACCATGGGACAGGTGAATGGAATATCCTACACAAAGGATTCATGATGACATTCAGTTTTGAGGATGGATTTGACAGTATTGATGAAGCGCTACAAGAGGTGAAAGCAACCATCTTTAGGATACCGCAGGATCCTTTAGACCTTATTCAGCCTGAATGGGCTACTCAGCTGAGTCGCCTGCTAGAATGTTATAATGTAACTGCTGAAGAGGAGGAAAAAGACCATGGAAGATTAACATTCTAGAAATAGAAGGCCACCGTGAGGCTCAAGGGCCCCAGATTGAGAACCTTGATATAACCGCGCCAGTGAAAACTAAATAGGTGAACATTGGTACAGAGGCAAAACCTAAATTTGCAAAGATTGGAGACTACTAGGACGATGCGTTGGTGGATAAGGTCGCTGAATTACTCCACGAATATCAGGGTTAATTCCCGACCAAGTTTACGGATTTGAAAGGAATAATTGGAGATGTAGGAGTGATGAAGATCACGTTAAAGCCCGACGTGTAGCCAGTCAAGCAGAGGCTTTACCTCCTAAACCCGAAATAGTAGGAGAATGTCCACTTAGAGCTAGACAAAATGCTAGCAGTAGGCATTATTGAGCCTATGGAGGAATCCGATTGGGTAAGCCCAATGGTGGTGCAAGAGAAGAAGCAGAAGGATGAGATAAGGATATGTGTGGATCTCAGAAAACTAAATGACGCTTGTGTGCATGATCCTTTCCCAACTCCTTTCAAGGATGAAGTGTTGGACAATGTAGGTGGTCAGGAAGCATATTCTTTCATTGATGGTTTCTCTGGGTACCACCAAATCAAAATCGTTTCAGAGAATAGGAGCAAGACAACCTTTGTGACTGAGTGGGGTTACTTTCAATATACTATAATGCCTTTTGGATTGAAGAATGTGCTTGCTATCTTTTTACGCGTGGTTGTTGTAGCATTCAAGGAATTTATTCATAAGTTCCTGGAGGTCTATTTTGATGACTGGACTGTATTTGGGTTGGTTAAGCCCCATGTAGAGAGCTTACGCTTGATGTTGTGTACCTGTCAAAGATACCAGATCACGCTCAACCTTAAGAAGTGTCTGTTTTGCATTTCTTTTGGGAACCTATTGGGGCATGTGGTTTGCAGACAAGGGCTGATGGTAGACCCCATGAAGATCGCGGTGATTTTGAACTTGGAAGCACTGAGGAGTGTGAAATAGCTACGTGCTACTATAGGACACATGGGATATTGCAGAAAGTTTATCAAGGGCTATGCCTAGATCACTACACCAATGGAAAAATTGCTGAAGAATAATGTCACGTTCTGCTGGAATGAGGACTGTAAGAAAAGCTTCGATATATTGAAATAAAAGATGGTTACTACTTTGATTCTAGTCTCCTCGAACTGGAAGAAAGAGTTTCATGTACATGTCGTCGAGTCATGTATAGCGCTGGGGGTAGTACGAACACATGATGGTGGAGAAGGCTTGGACCAGCCTATACCACTAAACACGAGGGGCTAGATATGCTATATGCACTCTAGAAGTACCGACACTACTTGCTAGGAGGCTACTTTAAGATGTATACAGACCACTCCACATTGAATTACCTAATCAATAAGCCTCTATTAGGGGGGTGAATTTGCAGATGGCTCTTATTATTCCAAGAGCATGATTTTGAAGTTGTTGTGAAGCCTGGACAATTGAATGCGGGACCAGACCATCTGTCGAACATCGAAATTGGGGAGGAACCTTCTAATTTGGAGGAAGGATTACTTGATGCGCAACTATTTTCCGTGCGTGTCGTAGATGGACATTTTGAGGATATACTACACTTTCTAACATCGGGAACTACGCCGGAAGGATACTCTGTCTAGCAAAATAAGGAATTAGTGGTGCGCATGGAAAACTTCTCTGTCATTGTTGGGCATCTATACAAGATGGGGAATGATGAAATACTGTGAAGGTATGTACTTGATTTTGAATGAAGTAGTATCCTTGCGAATGATGATGGGGGCACCATGGGAGGAAATTATGTAGGGAGAGAAACTATGCAAAAGATTCTATGCACAGGGTTGTGGTGGTCAACCCTTCATCAGGATTCAAAAGCATATTGCAAGGCATGTGATGTATGTCAAGGAACACATAGGCCATCGTGGAGGGATGAAATGCCTTTGAATCCATAAATGATGTTGCAACCTTTCGAAAAATGGGCAATAGATTTTGTAGGACCCATTCGGCCTCAAGGGAAGATAGGCGTGAGGTAAATTATCACTGCGACGAAGTATTTGACTCATTAGGTAGAAGTGAAGTTGGTGAAGGATTGCATGGGTGTGACTACCACGAAGTTCCTATTTGAGAATGTATTGATGTGGTTTGGATGTCCAGGGATCTTGATGAGCCATTATGGTACGCACTTCCTGAATGAGACGATCAACGCACTAACAAAGGAATTTCAGGTGTATCACCAAAAGAGCACACCTTATCACCCACAGTCTAACGAGACAGTTGAGGCATTCAACAAAGTGCTTGAAAATGCGTTGACCAAGGTATGCGATGCTCAACAAAGTGATTGGGACCTATGCATACCTGCAGTGTTATGGGCTTATCAGATGACATGCAAGAAGCTGGCGGGACAGACACCCTTTAGGCTGGTATATGGGGTTGAAGTGGTGATGCCTATAGAATACATCATTCCTAGTCTACACATAGCAGTGCTCATGGGTATGATAGGTCGCAGATCCCTGGAAGAGAGGATAACGCAGTTGGACGAGCTCGAAGAAGAGAGATTTTTGGCTGAGTTTCACCAACAGGTCCAAAAGTAGTGTGAAAAAGCGTGGCATGACTGAAATATTAAGTTGCACACCTTCAAGGTAAACGATCTGGTTTTGTTGTATGATAGTAAATTTGATAAATTCCCCGGCACTGGTTAGGGCCATATGTTATTAAGGAGATTACCGACGGAGGCGTGGTATAGCTGGTCAAGTTAAATGGAGAACACTTCCCAGGAAAGGTGAATGGCAGTTGCTTGAAGCTATACACTAACGATCCGCCCATGTTACTATATGAAAGTAGCACAGTCTTAGCGCTCTAGGTAGCTAAAAGGAGGCACGAGGACCATAAACTACATTGCCCGGGTTGGGGAGCTGCGCGATGTCAGGACTACGCGAAGCAGCAAAGTGTCACAGGGTCTGCGACAGCGCGATACAGTCACTTTTCACGATTTGATGGTTGGTTTGAGGCCAAATGGAGTGGGTGGCGGGCATTTAAGGTGAAATTTATGGTTGTATTCTTGAAAATATGCCGCCAATCTAGCATTAATGGGCTGAATGTGGGGGATGTCACCGCAGAGGCCCTCCAACAGTTTGAAGAACAACAACAGTTGGTATTGGGGGCTCTCCGAACAGAACAGCAGGAGTTGCAAGTTTGCACTCCATAGGCTTGCATAGTGTCCACCAGCCTCGTGATCAACACTTCAGCTACTGAGGCGACGTTGCGCACAAGGGTGACTAACACGATAGTGCTACCAGATGGGGTACTTACTACAGAGAATGAGGCTGATAGGCCCACGGTTAGCAGTTTGAAAAGGTTAGGATTGAATATGGCCATGCTCCCTTGAGAGATGCTCTACCTCTTGCAAGATGGGGTCACGCGGAACTTTGGGCCCTAGAGAGTTGCGCTATACAAGTGACGAGTGAGAAGTGCATCAACATCGAGCAGTTGGGCCTGCAGTGCAACAAGGCAGTGGAGCAGAATAAGCAAATAATGTAGGTCGTGGAGGAAGCTTGTCGAATGGTCCCGAATTTGGACATTCAGGCAGAAGAACTAGTAGAGGTGCACATCCGTAAGTTAGCCATAGGGGTGCGCAACGCTTGAGCATAGATGGCTAGGGTTTAGCTAGAGTTGAACTTGCAGATCACAGAATTGAAATTGAGGGCTCAACCTTCAACTCTGCCGGAAGTCAAGGAACAATGTACCACCACTGTTACAACAACAATAGAGGTGGTTGACAGTGCAGTAGCAGACTACATGCAGCTTTTTGAATAGTCATTCGAGGTCCTAACCACCTTGCAGGAGTACCCGAATGCAGAGCGCCTGGATACAGAGGCACGTGATCTACAACAAAAGTATGACAAGGTCAAAGGGACTACGCAAACAGTCGACCTCACACAGAGGCTTGCTCAAATACAAGAGGCAAAGGTGCTCAAGGAACAAGTGGATGTCGCTCGGCACAAAGAAGTGGTCTTAAAAGCGCACCTACAGCCATGGATAGACGAGGCTTATATGATCACAACCTCCATTGAAGGAAAGCATGTACAACTGCAGGAAACTCAGCAGAAAATTCAGGGCAGTAGTTCAGCAGCAGTCATGGAACAACGAGTGGAAGAAGTCCAGCAGGCAGCTGCTAAGTGCGCTGCCGAAGTTGCGGTGATCCAATCATAGCTGGGAGGTCTTTGTGCTAAGATCTTCGCACCTGTAGAGTAATTCAAGGGTGAGTCAAAATGTTTTTTTGGGGGCCTATTGGGCATGGGATCCCCCAAGGGAAGTTTTGGGGCTAAAAGCCCATATTTTGGTCCAATTTTGTAATCCAAATGTAAAGACTCCACAATTTCTGGTCGTAGAGTGCATAGGTGTTAAAGAGTCATGGGGTTTTCCGCACTTATTTTGGAAATGTAATGTTGCTGTAAAAGATCTACCCATGGTCCTTGGACCATGGGATTGTATAAATAGAGCTAAGCTCTATGTAGTTAGAGGCATTAAGAAGGCGTCAACATGTATGAGAGATAGCTCTGAAGTAGAAGTCTAAGCTTGGGTTGTAGCATAGGTGGAGGCTCTGCAACTGAGTGTGCAAAGGCTTAGAAGTCTGCAGCTGAGTGTGTGGACCCCTGTAGCTGAGTGTGCGGGGTGGGTGGAGTCTGTAATTGTCCGAAATTATCAATAAAGAGAATGATTCTATAATTTATGCGTCTTTATTTCCCATTTATGCAACTGTTATATTGGGTATCAATTTCACTTATAATGATTATATGATGCAAGAATGTATGTAAATTTTTTGGTTAAGAAAATGCAAGTAAGAATATCTATTTACATGAAGCTAAGTAATATCAGTTAATAAGATAAGTAAGACACTTAGCCTAGCTAGGGAGATATTACAGTTCGCTGCCCTAGTAGCGCGAAAGTATATCAACCCCAGGTTAGGTTTGCGCGAAAGCCGATTGTATCCTTACATGAAGGTACTAAAGGGCAGAACAGAGGGCTAAGCAACCTGCACGTAGGCAGGTATAGCCGGGATAACCTGACATGGCAACCATCTCAAGGGTGCGGAAACTTGGTTCTAGCATCCCCCCATACTGATTCGGGTGAGACATCAGTATACGCTCCGCGGGTTGATGCCGAAAGGGCCAGTAGTGTAGGGATTTGTTTGGCTAACTAATGTTAAACCTGGGTCAGGCCCCCTCAAGCCAACAAGCAGCCCTAGGCCAGATAGATGAGAAATTGCCTTATGCCATTTACTTTATCAGTAAGAATCTGTCAAAGGTTGAACTGAACTACACAGTGACCGAAAAGGAGCTCCTGGCTGTTGTGCATTCATTGAACAAATTTAGGCATTATATTACAGGATATCAAACATTTGTACATAATAACCATGTTGCAATCAAATATTTAATGAATAAACTTGATATGAATGCCCGGATTATTAGATGGTTACTTTTATTATAGCAGTTTGATCTAACTAGTGTTAATAAACCTGGAAAGGAAAATGTTGTTGCAAAATTTTTCTCCAGATTAACTTTTCCTATAGGTGAAGAGGGAATGGTTGATGATCAGTTACCAGATGAGCACTTATTCACCATTTCAGTTCTCTCTCTATGGTTTGCTGACATAGAAAACTATTTGGTATTTGCACAATTCCCACTAAATTTGTCCTCCAAAGAGAAAAGCAAGATTTTGAGGAAGAGCGCCCCCTGGGCAACCTCTTCAAACTTGGCCCACATCAAATTTTGAGAAGATGTGTTAGGGAGGAGGAAGTCTTCGACATCCTTCTGACCTATCATGATGGGCCTTGTGGAGGCCAGTTTGCAGCAAAGAGGACAACATTTAAAGTGTTACAAGCTGGGTATTATTGGCCCACTCTTCATCAGGATGTGAAAATATATACTAGTCAATGTGAGTGGTGCCAAAGGATGGGAAAGCCTACTCCAAGAGATGAAATTCCTCTACAACCTCAAGTGACTTTTGAGCCATTTCACAAAGGGGGCATGGAATTCATTGGACCTATTTACACTCCTTCCAAGCAAAAACAATATATCATTGTGTGCACCGACTACCTGACTAAGTGGGCTGAAACCAAGGAAATTAAGGCAGCAACAGAGGAGAAGGTGGTTGAGTTCTTAAGGGAGAATGTATTTTACAAATTTGGGTACCCTAGAGAATGGGTCACTGATCTAGGCAACTAGTTTACCTCCAACATGATTGAAGACTTGCTCAGCCAGAAAAAGATCTAGCATATGACCTCCACTCCCTATCACCCACAAGCCAATGGGCAAGTGGGGGTGACCAACAGAGCGATGGAGGGCATCTTGACCAAAGTGGTTAGCAGCAGTAGGAAAGATTGAGTAGGTAGACTAGTTGAGGCCACCTGGGCCTATAATACCGCTTGGAAGACCACCACTGGATTCACACCCTATGAACTGGTCTATGGGAAAAAGGCCCTATTGCCCATTGAGTTTGAGTATAACACATTGAGGATGGCAGCCCAACTAGATCTAGATCTCAGTAGTGCACAACAACAGATATTGCTCCAGTTGAATGGTTTAGATGAATTTAGAATGCAAGCCCTAGTACACACAGAGGTAACTCAACTTCAGAGGAAGATCTGGCACAATAAGAACATCAAGGATAAGCAATTTCAAGAAGGTGATTGGGCCTTGTTATATGACTCTAGATATACAAACTTTAAAGGAAAGTTAAGGACAAGATGGTTAGGGCCTTATGTTATAGATAGATGTCATGATAATGGTTCAGTGCAGATCAGAACCATAGATGTAGAGGCCATTCCTTTACTTGTTAATGGGCACAGGCTAAAAGTTTACAAGAGGCTGTTGTCAAAGCTAGAGTTCATTGATGGTATAAATAAAACCGTGATGGTGGGGGAGCAAGTTTCAACTCCTACCTCATCAAGTCATTGAGAAAAAATAAGGAGACACGGGTGAAAACCTCCGTGAGGCGCCTAAGTCCCACTATTGGATTGAAAACCTCTTGGGGTGGCCCCATGGTGTCAAAAAGAAAAAGAGTAAAAAAGGAAACTAAAAGATCCCTGGGTGAAAAACTCTCTTGAGGCACCTAGGGAAAACAGCTAGAATGAAAACCTCTTAGAGGCAGACTAGCTATTTTCAAAAAAAAAGAAAAAGAAATCATGAAAAATTCCTGTTTGCAGGTCAGCAGGAGTACGATCAAAGAATAAAGGAGAATAAAAAAGGAACCTATTTCACTCACATTTTTATTTTTCCACCCATAATCATTCATCACTCCACCACCTCTTTCATTTTTTTTCGCTCATTTGCTTCAGTTTACAAAGGGACTGTGTTTTCTACAGGATCCCCTGAAAACCTACAGGATGATCCTGTAGGAATTATAGTGGCTCAGGAATCCTACAAGAAGTGACCCTAGGGTGATAAATTGACCTTCCATGTCAAAAAAATAACATCCCTACATCACAACTTCATTACCATACCTCTCTCCACCTTGATCGCCCTTGCATTCAACATAAAAAAATCAGTTCTCAAAAACAAAATTCACAATCCTAAAGAGAAAACACAGAGGAAAAATGAAACAGGGGGTAGAAGGGAACAACACCTGAGTGTATTCCTTATTATTCACACTCCTAGATATCCTCTCTACCCATGTCATCATCTTCAAAATCCTGGCAGAGGAAATGATTAAAAATTTTGAGGGAGAAGCATCTACAGGACATCCTGTATCAGCCTATCCCACAGAATAAAAATCATGAGTAGCAGCAAGCTTCCAGCATGAAGATCCAAGGGCAGAAGAATCTCCAGAGTAGAAGCAACACCATCATCTTCAACACCAGGTACCTATACATCAAGGGAATCATCAGAGGGCAATAAAAAAGTAAGGAAAAATAACATTCAACCAACACACAACAAGCACCTCATGTCTTCAACAAACTGCAGCAAAGTATTAGCACCACGGGTAAGTATCTCGCTTCACACTCTCATTTGCATTATGTAGTAAAAAAAAATGTAAAGTTTGTGAGCGAGTTGATTTATAAGTGAAAGGTGGCTAGTTAACTTGGCCACCTTCATTCAGTCGACGAAGAAAAAATAGTTGGTCCTACCACATGTGGCAGTAGTCAAGTCAAAAAAGAGAGGAGAAGGACAAAAGCAGTTAAGTCTACAGATGCATGAAGTGGGAGTTGATTATGAGGAGAGGGGAATGATGAGGTGGTAGTTGGGACGAATGGTCCAAAAATAGAAAACGTACCTCGGCTGTGAGCACACCACCTCACTCAACTCGACCATAAGAGGAAATCATCATTGATCCCCATGCACTAATGCATTCATCTCCTCGAGGCTCACTCTAGAAAAGTCACTCTCGTACCCAGGCAACCTACAAAAGAGAAAAATTCCACCCTTCCCCTGCACAGGACTTCCTATAGGATTACACAGGAAATTCTATAGGATCACATAGGAATCCTACAGGATATGGTCAGACAATCTACAGGATTGGTTGAGAGCAGTTTCAATAGGGGATACATAGGGGTTGGCTACAACAAACACCATGAGGAGGTAGGCTTTGCATTTACTTCCCTTTTTCCAAGTGAATTGCTTAGAAAAATCTCCTATTTTGAGTGAATTTGGCAACTGTGTAAGGGAAATGACTCCACAATTATTTCAGTCCCAGTCACTTCTGCATTAAAATTTGTAGAATTGAGGCTTCTGTGATCCATATCAAGTTTACGAGAGATTTTTCGGTGTAAATCACATGAAATATCATTTGTCGACGTGTTTCGAACCAACTAGTGTGGTTCATCGTCAGGACAAGTTGGTTCGATGAACCACACTGGTTAGTTCGAAACACGTCAAAAAATGATATTTCATGTGATTTACACCGAAAAAATCTCTCGTAAATTAAAATTTGTATCAACCATCTCTGCTCTTCAAAATTCACTAGCCAAAATGACAGAGGGGTTTAATAGAAGGGAGCCCATTAACACTGTGAGAATCCACCAAAACCCTCTTGTGTTAGAAATATTCACGAGGCATAATTGGATGGGGTATTTTGAGAAATTAAGGGGGTATGATGATGGAGTGATCTGAGAGTTTGCTCTCTCCCTCATTCCACTGACCAGAGCCCATGCCACTATTGTGGTGAGAGGCCTCTCGATAGAGCTCACCCCTGAACTCATAAGCAGAATTACCACACTTCCCCTAGGAGTGCCTTGGAGAAAGGAAGACAAGGGAGATAGCTAGACTGCCAAGAAGAAATTCTTTTTAGAGGGAGAAGAGCCCATTAAGGACAAAATTGGAGTAAGGAGAACAAGCCTACCATACCCCTGGAATGAAGTAAGCTACCACCTTATTAAATACATCATGTGAAGGTAGGTATAGTGTGGTTTATGGATATCACTTTAGGCTTCTTGAAGAATTGAGGTTTGGAGCAGAAACACCTCCTCACCGCAAGCTCAACATACCATACTTCCTTCTACAATCATTGATAGATACAAGCATAAAGGTTCAGAAGGGAAACCACCAATAGTTAGCCCACCATGGGTTAATTAGAATCATCAAATAAGATTCCCTGTACAACCTCATAATTCCTATCCAATGGGAATTTTTTAGAGACATGCAGATAGAGGAGGAGATAGAAGCCCTCACATATGACATTAGTCCTACTGTCAATGAAAAGGATGAGGAGGAAACTAAAACAGATGGAGAAGTAGAAGAGAGGGATGAAGATGAGATAGATGAGGAGGAAGAAGGGGAGAAAGAGAAAGAAGGTGATGAAGAAACAGAGGAAGATGTCAAGGAGGAAATTGTCAAACAAGATGAGGACCTAGAAGGAGAAGAAGAGGGGAAAGACATAGGGGAAAAAGGCAATGGAAAAGCGAAGGCAGAAGACAAGGAGGAGTCACCTAAGGTGTCTCCAAAACCCACTGAGAGAGAGGTAGCAATTGCCCTCACTACCCTTAGCACCCTTATCAAACAAAAAGGTAAAAGATAGAGGTAGACCCCCTTATACTTCAGAACAAGGAAAAGCACAAGGATAAGGTAGGGAACACCCCAAACTCCAACAAAGGTTCCCATTGTTATTGAGGACTCACCTAAACAGAAGGAGAAGATGGCTCCTCCTATAAAAACACAAGAAGAAGGATCATCAACACAAACCTCCCCTAAGTCTCCTATCACCTATGTGAGAAGGCCTATAACCAGGTCTACCTCATCCAAAGGAAAAGGCATCCTACAGGATACATAATAGGACCTACAAGAAGCAGAGGTAGTCCTATAGGAAACTCTGGTAAACATATAGGAAACTCAAAAATTGGATGAGGAAAGAAGTAAGCAGCCAGAAACAAAGAGAGAGGACCCAGAGCTAAAGCAACCTAGTCCTCAACCTAACCTTGACTCATACTACAAATTTATTGAGGGGGGAAGGGTCATTCCACAAAAAATTGTCATTCCATTATTCTTTCAGCTTGAGAAAGAGAGAGCCAGAACTCATAGATGGATATAGATTGCCAAGTCCAAGGGTGTGGAGGACATTGGTCACATGGAGGAGAAGCTCAAAGAGATGGGAATAGAACTAAGTAGCTTGAGGGATAGAGATGCCATCATGAAGAATCAGTTAGAGGTAGAAAATGCATGGTTGAAAGGACAACTGTAAGAAAGAGAGAATCAATTGGCATCCATGGCCAGTCTCTCTTTGGAAGAAATCTAGTGCAAGATGCCAACTAAGTCCTATGCACCACACCTTAAGGAACAATGGTTGTAGTTCCAAATCAAGACCCTAGCACAAAGAGGCACTATGCCATTCAAGGATTATAGAGAGTTCATTGATCTTTGTGATTAAAGCACATTGGAATATAGGGCCAAGAAGTATGATTTTTATTTTCATAACATGGCCTTGAGAGACATGAATGTATGGGACCCTAATGCAAAGCCAGGGGATTTACAGTTGATGGTTTTGGCATCATGGATGAACCATGAGGAAGCAAGGGATACATAAATGAAGAAGGTATTGGAAAGAGGACAAATAGAGCCTCTTCTGATGAAAGCTGAGCAATCTAATCCAATGGCACTCATTAGTACATATAATTTAATTACAAATGATCCTCAACGTGCACCCAGGTATCTTGCTGCCCAAGAGAAAGCAATTACACATTTTACGGACATGTTTAGATTATTAGGGGATGATAGCATGCAAGCTTGCATAAGGAGATAGAATACATTGCCATAATGTTTGAAGATCAGAGAGTACTAGTCTCCTTAAAGGATAAGAGAAGCACTGAACAAGACACCCATGAACAAGCAATCCATCCAAAGGCTCAAAGTCAATTGGATTGGCCTACAACTCAATCCCCCACTACTCTTGGGGATGTTAGAAGGAAGAAAGGAAGAGGAAGAAAGAAGGTAGTGGGAGGAGGTAGGAAAGAAGGAAGGATTCTACGCACAAGAAGAGGAAAACACAGCAGAGGCATGGGATGTCAAGGAGGCCACTAGTGCTATGAAAGACATGGATATTGATTGAGTTACTTAGAGGATTAACAACACTTTCAGTAGGGGGTGATGATGAGCCTTATCTTTGGGTAATTATATGGGCCTTAGTTCACCTCCTAGCTTAGTCAAATCAACTCTTCTCACAACTTATTACATGTTTTTATTATATTTTGTTTAATGGGATGAGTTAAAGTGAGATATTATTCCTAGTGGACTAATATGCATTGAATGTAGGTTTGGAAGAGAAAATCAAGGAATTCTGGAAAGACTTGTTAGTGTCAGTATCTACATATTTCCATCAGGGATCAAAATTCACTCTTTGCATATGCATGTTAGGAGTCCCATACTAAAAATTTTGCATCATTCCATTAGTTCATGATATACTGATCCATTGATGGTTGTTTTCTCTTCAGAAAATCTTTCCCTCATAGACTATACTCGTTGATCCTTCTTTAGCTTGTCTTTAGTTAGGATTTCATAATTAATCTGTAGTTCATTTCATTTGGTCATAGGGCATGATTCCATTAGGTCTAGGGTTTCATCACCAAGGTCAAGAAACTGATTTCAAAGTGTAAATAAAGGTCAACAAGGGTATGAGGATGAACAATAAATCAAGCATGATGGTTTGAAAGTCATAGCTACTGAAATTGTTATCTTTTAAACCTAATGTAATTTTCACCTGAAAAACATGTTTTTGAGGTGAAAACAGAGTATTTTAGTTTATTTTGTATTTCATTTGTAATTTTAGGTTCCTATATGTAATAAGTGATCCCAGCTGCATCAAAGCATTTCTCCTTGCTACAAGACCAAAAAACACTGCAAAATTAAAGTCAAATTGAGCATTTATTCACCTGCAAAGATACAAAAAGAAAAGGCATTAAAACAGAGTTTTGAAAAAGAACTAGAAACATTGAAAAAGTGGGTTTTTCAAAGTGAAAAATAAAAATCTCCTATTTAAACCCTCATACTTCATTTTCAAATTCATTATCTTGATTTGCCAAACAAGAAAGTGAAAGGGAGAAGAAAGAAAGTCGAGTTTGAGTGAAAAATTCCGGCGTTGCACTTTTGGCAGAGAAGCGTTGCGCTTTTGGCAGAGATAGACTGGCACTACACTTTTTGAAGGAGGCATTGTGCTTTTCACCCGACACTACGCTTTTCTAAATTTTTTCTAGTGCAAAATTAAATGGGCGCTGCGCTTTTGTCACGGCGTTGCACTTTTGAGCGAGGGCGTTGTGCTTTTCCCAGAAGTGACCAAAAACCTACAAATCTTCCAGCAGGCTTTAGATTTGTTTGCTCTCCCTTATTACAGGTAAGTACATGTCCTTCATCTTGGTTTTGGGTTGCTAGATCTAAGTTTCAAGCATCATTGGTCATTTGTAATCTTGAAACCCTAGAATTCTCCCTAATTCTACCTAAACCCTAACTCCTTCCTACTCCTCTCAACACCTAGCCCTACAGTCCTGAAATCACCCTATCCATTTTTCCTCTTTCCCACTTTTCCTTCACATTCCCTTTGTCTCTCTTCCCCAAGAGCTCAAGGCACACAACCCTTCTTCTCATTTCCATTCATTTCCTAGTTGCAAGCCCATTTTCCATCCTTTCATTTCTCACTTGCAAACATGGACCTGGAAGACCAAGATTATGGGGAGGAGAACATAGCCAATGATACCTCAGCTGAAGGAGCCATGCAACCAAGAAAATCACACAAGGGAGGTAGGATTATCAGAGAAGAGCCATCAAACCTTAGGGAATTGCAGGCCTCAGAGTTGGCTGTCACATGCTTCAGGTACCTTGGCTGCTATGAATTCTGTGAATAGGTTGAGAGAGTGCAATATCACTCAGAGATCACTAGGCTTTTTGCAACACATCTTCGTGACAACAGGATGACTCTTGCTAGGGTAACTTTCACCATTTCATCTTCTATTATTGTAGATGCTACCAGGATTCCTAATGTAGGGGAGAAGTGTTTCAAGTGCCAAGATCTAGATGAGTACTATTATGAACCTTATATCAAACCCCTGTACATATATCAGGTGAAGAGACTGTTTCCTTTCAAGTTTCTTGAGAACAAGTATGGCCCCATGATGAAACTCGTCATGAAGTATTTCGCTTGTGAGGGTCGGTTCTCTAGGCTGTATACTTATCATATCGGGCTCCTCATGCATTTTACCAGGGTGAGGATGTTAATCATTCCTTATTACTTGTTCAGGAGTATTGAGAAGATGGCTTTTATTGTCCAAAGGAAACCTTACCCTTAGTAGATGAGCAACCTTTATCATTACTCCCTAATCAAGATCATTGTGCTTCATCATCTCAGTGTCCTTAACATTCCTTGGGAGACCTTTATTTCTCATGAGATCTTTAGAGGTCATCAAATTCCTTCACCAGTACCTCAAGAAGCAGGAGGACCTTCTAGCCCAGCTAAAACAAATGAGGAGGCCAAGGAGACAAGAACTACTGAGGTGCCCATTTTCATGACATATCAAAGGGGCACTAGGAGATTATTTGCAGCAGATAGGCAAGTGTTTTCTCCACGCGATGTGGAAGGGGCCTTGCCTTCTTCATCAGCTCATAGGCAAATGCTAGCTCCACAGGATGTGGAAGGGGCTTTACCTTCTTCATTGACACAACAGGTACAGGTTCAACAGTTGAACAAAGGGATGGAAAAGGTGCAGGAGGAAGACCTTGATGATGAGGAGGAAAGAGACTTTGATCTACCAGAGCATGATGAGTTTGAGCAGCATGATACTCAGACCATTGATTTAGAGACTCAAGATTAGGAGAATATCAAAGACATCATCATACGGGAAAGGGAAGCTCAAGTGCAAGCTTTGGCGAACAATTTGGAGAGGGCCAAATATGTCATCACATATTTGGAGCAAGAAAACAAGCAATTGACTGACAAACAAGTCCTCATGGAGCTAGAAGTGCTCAAGATGAAATGACAAAGTGGCAAAGAGGCACAAGTCACTTTGACCCCTATTGAGCAGGAGATTGAAAATGATAGGGAGACTTGGCTTGAGAGAGTCAACTTGCACCTTGAGAAGCTGCTGCTGAAGGCCAATAGGGATAATCAGATGATCAGACACATGGCCTATCATTATAGGACTCGAAACAAGATTTGCAATATGAGGGTCAAGAGAATGAAAGCTAGGCTAAGGCGGGCTTTGAAAGGAAAGAAAGAGGAGGATAGACTTAGAATGCTAGCTAAAGCCTCCTTGGCTCAGAAGAGCACATGATGGTGGTGCTTCACACAAATTTTGGGCAAGTTTTGAACAAATTTTGTCATTTGCAATTTTGAATTTCATTACACAGAAAAACTGCCTAAAAGCGTAGCGCCACCAGCGCTGCGCTTTTCTTAGGGGCACCCTTTGAAGAAATGACTTGCATTTTTGGCTTCAAAATGATGAGGACATGCACCATAGCAAGTTTCAAAAGTTGCAGGGCAGAACTGGTCCACAAAAAGGTCAAAAAACACCCTAAAAATGACCTTGTTGCCACTTTTTGGACACACAGAATCAGTCTTGGGAGAATTAAGTTTTGAGGGGTCAAATGAGCTTCAAATACAGAAATTCTAGGTGTTGTGGAAAGTAGACTTGACGAAATTTCCAATGAGCTATCATGGACTCAATTGGGATGTCGGGAAAGCCTCCAAAAGGGACCTGAAAGTGGCGCTGCACTTTTGCCCAATGGCGCTGCGGTTTTCACAGTTTTTACTCAGGGTTGCAATTTTTCTAGTTTTTGACTATAATCATGGATTCTCTCTCATGGTGGATGATTGACCTATGTAAACGATGTCATGGCTTGTAAATATGATGGATAAGTAGTAATAGAAGGTAGATTCATTGCTTAGGAGTTAGTTTGAGTCCAAATCAATCAGTTTTTCACTTTTAGAGGCAAGTTGTTAATGATGCCTATATCCCTGTTTCTTGTTCAGTATTAGTTAGATTAGCTCCTCATCTTGGGGATTTGACCCCTGAGAATGGGAGGAGGTTGAAATCATGTCTATATCTTCTTCTTCTTTCTCTTTGTAAGAGGTTGGACTCAGTTGGATGCTCAAAGCTCGATTGTACATCATTGCAAGCAGTTTGGCAAGGAGATTAATAAGATTTGCAGCTATTTTTATGGGATCGCTGTGGTATGGACTTTTAGTACAATTTTTTCTTTTGTGATCATTTGTTTACATGTTTTATGTATGCCATCATTCATTTCATTGCTTCTAGCTGAATGTTTTCAAGTTTGATAGGTATTATCCATTGTATTAGTGCTCTGCCTTGGGAGATCAGTCAACATTTCATGTTTTCTACTGTTTAAGAAGGATCCAAGATTGTCACATGCCCTTCTTAGCTCCTCATTAATATTAAACACCTCACATCATTAAGCCTAAAGTGATAAAGCCTATGCCTACCTTGCCCCATAGAACACCTTGCATTTTTGACCTAATTTCCCAGACCTAAACTGCCCAGCTCCACCTGATCTGGAAAAACACCAACAAATTTCAATAAAAACTTTCGAGCTACTATACCTAGCCTAAAATCCTTTACTTGATCCAGTCATCTTGACTGAGATCCTTATGGAGAGAGCCCTCTCCTGACCTATTAGGGTTGGCTACTAAGCTGAGCTTGGTTTGTGGTTACCCTGGAATTGCCTCCCTTCAGCCTGAGGTCAATCTAGGTGATAGCATAGTGGCGACCATACTGGGGATCAAAAGACTAATATCCCTGACAATATCTTTCATATAAATTCTTGAACTTTGGATGATGAGCTTTAGAATTTACTATTATAAAATAGAAAGTTGTAAAGCAATATAGAAAAACTTCGAAATTTGAGCACACTGGCTTCGAGAAAGTACACTAGAGCCAATCCTGATCCCAATCCTGCCCCAGTAGTGGATAATCCTAATTTGATTTCAAGAAGACTCAAAAGACAAGAAATTTCAGTCAACTTGACCCCTTTGATTAAAGTAGATTCCTGCCCGGATGAGTGGTTGTTCTTAGAAGATCTCTCTTTTGATTTGTCGTTTGACCTTTCTTTGTTTAGGACCAAATATAAAAGTGCACTTGACAATATAGTTCTAAAACCGGAATTTATTGCAGATCTCGAAATTCAAAAGGAAAACTGGTCAATTGAAGAGTATATCCTAAATTCTACTCAATCATCCATCACTACTACTAAGATTCCTGAGCTTTCAGAATCAGCATCCACTACCCTCAGTTCATCATTATTCCCATCAATCTCTGAAGTTCATTCCCAACTTCAGTTTATACCTAGCCTTCCCCTTCAACCTATCATATCCTATCAAACACCTATTACCCCTACTTCTCCCTCAACCACTCCATTAAACCCTAGTGGTTAAACCATTGTTTCAAATCCACCTCGAGTCAGGGTTGCCCGGTATGCACCCCTTGTTTTACCTCAGAATCTTGGTGATATGCTCGCTGATTACCAAAGTAAAATACCTCTTTTTGATGCCACTCAAAACATTACAGCTCAGCAACATGTTAGAATGAATGACTTATTCGACCTTCATGAGGTAGAGGTAGAAAATGTGACTATGAGATTGTTTATTCAAAGCTTTGGAGGTGAAGTTCGAAAATGGTTCAAAGGTTTAGCCGCAGCCTCTATCACCACTTTTCTAGTCCTGCATAGGCAATTCCTAGATCGGTGGGAGGTAAAGAAAAACCCTCTCCAAATTTTGTCTGAGTATGAAAATATCAAAAGGAATGCTGGTGAAAGTGTGCAAGATTATTGCGTGAGGTTTAATGTAGTATATAATGCTATTCCAACCAACATTAAACCACCACAGGGGTTAGCCTTGCCCAAGTTTCCAGATAGTTTCGATGCTAATATGGCATATTAGTTACGGGAATGTGATCCCACCACACTAGAAGACATGCAGAAGAACGTTGTAAGTGTAGAAGCAAATCTGCTGGCCAAAATAGCAAGAATGAGATCTGAAAAGAGAGTGACCATAAAAGAGGAAGCATCTTCTTCAGATTCTAAGATGGATGCTTTGATCCAAACAATGGAGAAGATGGTTGACCAGCTGACCATTACAGATAGACCTGAACCACCAATCAAGAATCCAAATTTTAGAGGACAGTAGTAGCCCCAATTCCAGATCAAGCGGAGAGAACAAAAGGCACCAGCCCAACCAACACAACAACAACAGATCAGAACTCCTTTGCAACAAAATTCTGTTCAGGGAATGGAAGCAGAAGATGATGATGATGATCCAGTAATTGAAGCAAACCATTTTTTCATTGCTGATGGTATGCCCATTTTTCTGATGGAAGATGAAGAATATGCAGAGGTTCTAGACATTCAAAGGGATGAAGATTACATATTAGCAAATGATGCAGTTTTGGAGGCTGAGTTTGATGATTATCAACGAGGTTATATGAATGCTTTGACAGCACAACAGAGGCAGTATTCTTTAAGAAGTAGAGATGTGTCGATCAATCCCATTCAGAAAAGAAAAGAGCTGCAATCAAAGAATGACTCCTCAAACATTCAGAAGAAAGGAAAGAGCTTGCTGATCCGAGTTCCAACAAAGTACCATCAAAAAATAACATTGCAAACGAGAAGAATAATCAGCAAAGTGCAGCAAAAGAGCAAGTAGAGAAGACGGACCTTACTGTCAAAGAGGTAGAAAAAGTTTCATCCTTTAATTTAGAAAATGAAATTGCCAAATTAAAAGTGTCCATTCCCTTGACTGAGCTGGTAAAGAATAGCAATTATAAACACCAGGTGTCTAGAATTTTGCAAATGGACCCTTTGTGAGATATGGTAAATGTTGAAGATGATCATCTTGAACTTATTTTTAGTCCAGCCATAGAAGGTAAGTCTGAAGATAGTGAAGTTCCTCCCTTTTATCTGAGTCTTAGGTTGCATGAGTACATTCTCCATAATTCCATGTTTGATTCTGGAGCTTCTCATAATTTGATGCCTAAAGCCATTATGGAGAAGTTGGGCCTAGATATTATCTAGAAATACCATGATTTGTACTCCTTTGACTCTGGTAGAGTTCGTTGCATTGGTCTTATCAAAGATTTGGTAGTGTCTTTAGATCAGATCCCAGCCAAAAATGTTTTGATGGATGTAGTTGTTGTTGATATTCCACCGCAATTCGATATGCTTTTGTCTAGATCGTGGGGTGTTAAAATTAAGGGCACTTTACAACTTGACTTCTCTTATGCTACTATTCCTATTTCCAATCAATTGAGAAAGTTATACTGGTTGAAGAAAATGAAATACATGATCATCAACAAAGAGAAGCCACTCAATCATCCAATAAATGTTGTACATACTAATTTAGAATCATTTTTTTTGTATTCTGATAGCGGATTAAACGATGTAAATATTCAGATTGTAGAAGTAGATAATGTAACAGAAATTTAAGAGAATTTTAGGGAAGTCCTTAATAAGGAAAAAGAGAAAATAGCAAGTTCCTCTGAGCAGCAGAAGGTCAGTGAAGAGCAGAAAAATGAAGTAATCAGTCAAGGTAAGGAAGTGAAGGAAACATAATTTCAGGATCTAGAAGATGAAGCCAGCCTTTGGAGCATGGATTTTGATGGTGCCATGGGTAAGGACGGTGCTGGTATAGGAATTTGGATTCACAGCCCTGCTTTCCAGCCTACCAAAGTCCCAAATAATGTTAGATTATGTTCTTACAAGTTGGCTTTTGATTACTCTAACAATGAAGCAAAGTATGAGGCTTTGATTACAGGTCTTAAAATTTTGAAGAAATTTAATGCAAAAAGGATTTATATCTATGGTGATTCAGAGCTCGTGATCAAAAAGGTAAAGGGAGAGTATCAAGCAAATCATCCACGGATGAGAGCATATAGAAATGCAGTTCTAGATATTTTGAGAATGTTTCCTGAATATACTTTGACGGCAGTACCCTGGACTCAAAACATTATTGCATATTTGCTCGCCACTGCTGCAAGAAATTTGAAGATCCCAGTGAACTCAAACAACAAGTTTGGAATTCATGTCAAACATTGTCTTGCCATTCCGATAATTTAAGGTAATGGCAAGTGTTTTGGGCTGATAATGAAATCAATGCCTTTTTGCAGAATGAAGGAAAGTTCAAGGATGCCTCCATTGATGATGATTGTGATACCGATGAATAAGCGATTGAGGTGAATCAAATGGAGGTATTATGGCTGAAGGATAACATTATTCCTAGAGGTCTCATACCTTTAGAGGAGCTTTTTGATCGAGATGATGTTGTAAGAAAGCTGAGCTTTTTGCCTACTGACAAAGGAGTTGAAGATGTCAATCTTGGAATAGCAGACAAGCCCAAGCTTGTAAAGTTATCAAAAGCATTGTCTCCTGAGGTAAAGGCCCAATATGTTAGATTACTTTCTAAATTTTCTAATGTTTTTACGTGGGATTATTCAGATTTGAAGGTGTATGACAAAGATATAATTCAACATACTATTCCTATGAAGCCGGATCAAAAGCCTTTCAGACAAAAGTTGAGAAGGATCAATCCAAAGCTGCTGCCATCCATCGAAAAAGAGGTAAACAGATTGTTCAAAGGTGGCATCATTGTTCCAATCAGATTTTCTGATTGGATTTCAAATTTGGTCCCAGTACGAAAGAAGACTGGAGAAATAAGGTTGTGCATAGATTTCCGGAACCTCAACAAAGTATCATTAAAGGATAACTATCCACTTCAAAAGATGGACCATATTCTATAAAGAGTAGTTGGAGCATCACGGATGTCACTACTTGACGGTTACTCAGGCTATAATCAGATCTTGGTGCATGAAAAAGAACAAGACAAAACTGCCTTCACAACACCTTGGGGAAATTTTCAGTATGCCAAAATGCCATGCGGATTGAAGAATGTTGGAGCCACTTTTCAGCGAGAAATGGACATCACTTTTGCTAATGAGAAGGATGTTTTCTTAGTTGTTTATTTAGATGATTTGACGATATTTTCTGGTTCTGATGATGAACACTTGCACCACTTAAGAATTGTCTTTCAGAGATGTAGAAAGTTTGGGATTTCTCTCAACCCCAAGAAAAGTCTTTTTGCCATGGATGAGGGTAAACTCCTTGGTCATATCATTTCTAAAGACAGTCTCCGCATTGATCCTTCAAGGGTGGAGGCAATTTAGCATATAGACTTTCCACGCAACAAAAAAGAGATTCAGGCTTTCAATGGTAAGATGAATTTCTTACGCAGATTTATACCCAAATTGGCAGAACATTTACGTGAAATGACTAATATTTTGAGAAAGGAAAACAATGTGAAATGGACCGAGGATGCCATGAAGTCATTCAATTTGGTAAAGTTTACTTTGACTACAACTCAAATCTTGATTAGTCCTGATTACACTTAAGATTTCATTATATTTTCATTTGCATCCGAGCATACCATGGCTACGGTATTGATGCAAAATAGAGATTAGATTGAGCAAAGCATTGCTTTTTTTAGTAGGACTATTCAAGATGCTACCTTGTGGTATAATATCATTGAGAAACAAGTGCTAGCTCTCATAAAAGCATTGAAGGATTTCAGAGTGTACATTCTGCATTCACATACCATAGCATATGTTCCTAATGCAGTGACGAAAGATGTTTTGATGCAAACTGATTTGGAGGGAAGAAGAGGTAAGTGGATAGAAGCAATGTTGGAATATGATCTAGAGATTAAACCCACTAAACTGATCAAGGGACAAGGCTTAGCAAAACTGATGGCATAATCAAATCTACATGCTTTAGACATAAATCTAATAGTAGCAATGTTGGAGGATGAGGATGATGGCTCACTCATTCAAGTTTTAGAAATGTTTCTTCAATCACCGTGGTATTTTGATATAGTTTATGTTCTTCAACATCTTTCGCCACCTCCTGGAATGTCAAGGAGAAAATATAGATCACTAAAACTCAAATCAACTAAATTCTGCATTTTAAATAGTGCTCTTTATTGGAAAGATCTAGGAGGGGTTCTTCTTAATTGTTTGGTTGAAGACGAAGCTCAGCAGGTGATGCATGATTTTCATAAAGGTGATTGTGGCGGTCATTTGTTTTGGAAAACAACAGATAACAAAGTGTTGCGAGCAGGATATTATTGGCCGACTTTATTTTCAAATTTGTATAAAATAGTGATGAGCTGCCATGAATGCCAAGTTTTTAAAGGAAAAAGGAAGCTGCTTCCTCTTCCTTTGAAACTAGTTGAAGTAAATGCACCCTTCCAGCAGTGGGGACTTGATTTCATAAGGGAAATCCATCCTCTATCATCAGCACAACATCGATGGATCTTGACAGCCACCGATTACTTCACCAAGTGGTTTGAGGCCATTCCGACAAGGCAGGCCACGGATACGGTAATTATTCAATTTTTGGAATCTAATATCCTGTCTTGTTTTGGTTTCCCTCACAAGATCATAACAAATAATGCAGCGGCATTTAAGTCAAACAAGATGGTGGAGTTCTCCAACAAGTACAATATTACATTGGGTCATTCCACAACATACTACCCGCCGGGCAATGGATTGGTCGAGTCATCAAATAAGTCCGTGGTGAATATAATCAAGAAAATGTTGGAGGCAAATAAGAAGAATTGGCATCGAAAGCTTGTTAATGCCTTATGGGCCAACAGAGTGAGCAGCAAGAAATCCATAGGTATGTCACCCTTTGAGTTGATTTATGGTAATGATACAATATTTCCTACGTCACTTGCAGTCTTGGTCATAAGATTACTACAGGAAGTTGGCATTGAAGAGGATGATATTCAGCAAAGAATTAATCAAATGATTCACCTTCAGCAAGCAAGGGAAGAGGTTTCCCAAAACATTTTCAGACTGCAAGAAAAGATAAAGAAGATCTATGACCACAAAACCAAAGCAGAGAAGTTTCAGTTAGAGGATGTAGTGCTGCGGTGGGATGCACAAAATGAGGACAAAGGAAAGCATGGTAAGTTCGACAATCTATGGAAAGGACCATATAAGATCTCAGCATACAGAGGACAAAATGCCTTTTTATTAAAAGAAATGGATGGTCAGGATTGTTCAGGAGGGCTAGTGAATGGTAGGCTCCTGAAGCACTACTACTTTTGAGGTGGTTCCCTGAAATTATGTCACTTTCATTATATATACCATTTTGATTTTCCTTGCAAGTTTTCAAGTACACTGTCATTTGAGCTTGGGGCCTGAAGTGAAGGCTATAAAGTTTAAATGATTAGTGTCAAGTTTGAGTTGGTTTATAGTCAAGTTTTGATTCAATTTGGTTGAGAGTCAGTATTCAGTTGTATTGAGTCATTTTTCACTTTTTTTGGTTTTGACTGTATTTCCCAATGGATGAGGCACTTGGTCTACGGTATTGTTGACACCTCCAAGGAGCTACCATCCCCAATAAGGCCAATGTTAGTATTAGTATCTGCATACTTCCATCAAGGATCAAAATTCACTCTTTGTATATGCATTTTAGGAGTCCCATATTGAAAATTTTGCATCATTCCATTAGGTCATGATATACTGATTGACTGATGGTTGTTTTCTCTTCATAAAATCTTTCCCTCATAGACTATACTTGCTGATCCTTCTTCAGATTGTCTTCAGTCAGGGTTTCATAATTAATCTACAGTTCATTTCATTTGGTCATAGGGCATGATTATATTAGGTCTAGGGTTTCATCACCAAGGTCAAGAAACTGATTCCAAAGTGTAAATAAAGGTCAGCAAGGGTATGAGGATGATCAATAAATCAAGCATGATGGTTTGAAAGTCATAGCTACTGAAATTGTTATCTTTTAAACCTAATGTAATATTCACCTCAAAAACATGTTTTTGAGGTGAAAACAAAGTATTTTAGTTTATTTTGTATTTCATTTGTAATTTTAAGTTTCTATATGTAATAAGTGATCCCAGCTGCATCAGAGCATTTCTCCTTGATGCAAGACCAAAAAACACTGCAAAATTCAAGTCAAATTCAACATTTATTCACCTGCAAAGATACAAGAAGAAAAGGCATTAAAACAAAGTTTTGAAAAAGAACTAGAAACATTGAAAAATTGGGTTTTTCAAAATGAAAAATCAAAATCTCCTTCTATTTAAATCCTCATACTTCATTTTCAAATTCATTATCTTCATTTGCCAAACAAGAAAGTGAAAGGAAGAAGAAAGAAAGTCGATTTTGAGCGAAAAAGTCCGCGTTGCACTTTTGGCAGAGAAGCGTTGCACTTTTGGCTGAGACAGACTGGCACTACGCTTTTGGAAGGAGGTACTGCGCTTTTCACCTGGCGCTACGTTTTTCTCCGTTTTTTCCAGTGCAAAATTGAACGGGCCCTGTGCTTTTGTCATGGCACTACACTTCTGAGTGAAGGCGCTGCACTTTTCCTAGAAGTGACCAAAAACCTCCAAATCCTCCAGCAGGCTTCAGATTTGTTTGCTCTCCCTTATTATAGGTAAGTACATGTCCTTCATCTTGGTTTTGGGTTGCTAAATCTAAGTTGCAAGCATCATTGGTCATTTGTAATCTTGAAACCCTAGAATTCTCCCTAATTCTACCTAAACCCTAATTCCTTCCTACTCCTCTCAACACCCAGCCCTACAGTCTTGAAATCACCTTATCCCTTTTCCCTCTTTCCCAATTTTCCTTCACATTCCCTTTGTCTCTCTTCCCCAAGAGCTCAAGGCACAAAACCCTTCTTCTCATTTCCATTCATTTCCTAGTTGCAAGCCCATTTTCCATCCCTTCATTTCTACCTTGCAAACATGGACCTGGAAGACCAAGATTATGAGGAGGAGAACACAACTAGTGATACCTTATTTGATGGAGCCATGCAACCAAGAAAACCAGACAAGGGAGGTAGGATTATCAGAGAAGAGCCATCAAACCTTAGGGAATTGCAGGCCTCAGAGTTGGCTGTCACATGCTTCAGGTACCTTGGCTGCTATGAATTTTGTGAATAGGTTGAGAGAGTGCAATATCACTCGGAGCTCACTAGGCTTTTAGTAGCACATCTTCATGACAACAGGGTGACTCTTGCTGGCCTGGTAACTTTCACCATTTCATCGTCTATTATTGCAGATGCTACCAGGATTCCTAATGTAGGGGAGAAGTGGTTCAAACGCCAAGATATAGATGAGTACTATTATGAACCTTATATCAAACCCCAGTACAGAAATCAGCTGAATAGACTATTTCCTTTCAAGTTTCTTGAGAACAAGTCTATCCCCATGATGAAAATCATCATGAAGTATTTCACCTGTGAGGGTCAGTTCTCCAGGCTTTATACTTATCATATGAGGCTCTTCATGTATTTTACTAGGGTGAGGATGTTAAACATCCCTTATTACTTGTTCAGGAGTATTGAGAAAATGGCTTTTATTGTCAAAAGGAAGCCTTACCCTCAGCAGATGAGCAGCCTTTATCATTACTCCCTAATCAAGATCATTGTGCTTCATCATCTCAGTCTCCTTAACATTCCTTGGGAGACCTTTATTTCTCATGAGATCTTCAGAGGTCCTAAAATTCCTTCACTAGTGCCTCAAGAAGCAGGAGGACCTACTAGCCGAGCTAAAATAGATGAGGAGGCCAAGGAGACAAGAACTACTGAGGTGCCCATTTTCATGACATCTCAGAGGGGCACTAGGAGATTATTTGCAGCAGATAGGCAAGTGTTTTCTCCACGGGATGTGGAAGGGGCCTTTCCTTCTTCATTAGCTCATAGGAAAATGCTAGCTCCGTAGGATGTGGAAGGGGCTTTGCCTTCTTCAGGGAAACAACAGGTACAGGTACAACAGCTGCACAAATGGAAGGCAAAGGTGTAGGAGGAAGACCTTGATGATGAGGAGGAAAGAGAATTTGATCTAGTAGAGCATGATGAGTTTGAGCAGCATGATACTCAGACCATTGATTTAGAGACTCGCGATCAAGAAACCATCAAAGACATCATTATACAGGAAAGGGAAGCTCAAGTGCAAGCTTTGGTGGACAACTTGGAGAGGGCCAGATATGTCATCACATATTTGGAGCAAGAAAACAAGCAATTGACTGACAAACAAGTCCTCATGGAGCTAGAAGTGCTCAAGATGAAACGACAAAGTGGCAAAGAGGCACAAGTCACTTTGACCCCTATTGAGCAGGAGATTGAAAATGATAGGGAGACTTGGCTTGATAGAGTCAACTTGCACCTTGAGAATCTGCTACGGAAGGCCAACAGGGATAATCAGATGATCAGACACATGGCCTATGATTATAGGACTCGAAACAAGATTTGCAATATGAGGGTCAAGAGAATGAAAGCTAGGCTAAGGCGGGCCTTGAAAGGCAAGAAAGAGGAAGATATACTTAGAATGTTGGTTGAAGCCTACTTGGCTCAGTAAATAACATGATTGTGGTGCTTCACACCAATTTTGGGCCTGTTTTTAACAAATTTTGTCATTTGCAATTTTGAATTTCTTTACACAGAAAAACTGCCTAAAAGCGCAACACCACTGGTGCTGTGCTTTTTCTAGGGGAACCTTTTGAAGAAATGGCTTGAATTTTTGGATTTAGAATGACGAGGACATTCACCCTAGCAAGTTTCAGAAGTTTTGGGTAGAACTTGTCCACTAAAAGGTCAAAAAACACCTTAAAAATGACCTTTTTGCCACTTTTTGGACACATAGAAGCAGTCTTGGGAGAATCAAGTTTTGAGGGGTCAAATGAGCTTCAAATGCCGAATTTCCAGGTGTTTGGGAAAGTAGAATTAAGAAATTACCAATTAGCTATCATGGGATCAATGTGGATGCTAGGAATGCCTCCAAAAGGGACCTGAAAGTGGCGTTGCGCTTTTGCCCAGTGGCGCTGTGCTTTTCACAGTTTTACTCAGGGTTGCTATTTTTCCAGTTTTTGACTATAATCATGGATTCTCTCTCATGGTGGATGATTTAACTATGTAAATGATGTCATGGCTTGTAAATATGATGGATAAATAGTAATAGAAGATAGATTCATTGCTTAGGAGTTAGTTTGAGTCCAAATCAATCAGTTTTTCACTTTTAGAGGCAAGTTGTTAATGATGCCTATATTCCTGTTTCTTGTTCAGTATTAGTTAGACTAGCTCCTCATCTTGGGGATTTGACCCTTGAGGATGGGAGGCAGTTGAAATCATGTCTATATCTTCTTCTTCTTTCTCTTTGTAAGAGGTTGGACTCAGTTGGATGCTCAGAGCTTGATTGTACATCATTGTAAGCAGTTTGGCAAGGAGATTAATGAGATTTACAGCTATTTTTATGTGATCCCTATGGTATGGAGTTTTAGTACAGTTTTTTCTTTTGTGATCATTTGTTTACATGTTTTATGTATGCCATCATTCATTTCATTTCTTCTAGTTGAATGTTTTCAAGTTTGAGAGGTAGAATCCATTATATCAGTGCTTTGCCTTGGGAAATCAATCAACATTTCATGTTTTCTACTATTTAAGAAGGATCCTTGATTGTCACATGCCCTTCTTAGCTCCTCATCTATCTTAAACACCCCACATCATCAAGCCTAAAGTGATAAAGCCTATGCCTACCTTGCCCCATAGAACACCTTGCATTTCTGACCTAATTTCCCAGACCTAAACTGCCCAGCTCCACCTGATCCGGCAAAACACCAACAAATTTAAATAAAAAATTTCAAGCTACTATACCTAGCCTAAAATCCTTTACCTGATCCAGTCATCTTTAGTGAGATTCTTACGGAGAGAGCCCTCTCCTGACCTAGTAGGGCTAGTTACTAGGTTGAGCTTGGTTTGTGGTTACCCTGGAATTGCCTCCCTTCAGCCTGAGGTCAATCTGGGTGATAACAAGACTAAGGTTTGAAACTAGAATGGGAAAATGGAGAGATATTGTAGGAGGTAAATCCTCCTCATTTACTCCTCCCCCATTCGAATATTCCACCATTAATCACACCAGCTCGGAGTGCAAGCAACCAAGTCATGAAGATCAAAAGGTAGCCGAGAAAGTGATAAACAAAGAGTTAGCTCATCTCAAGTTTGGGAGCCAAGCCTCCCTATATTTAAGGAAGTCATTGGAGACTTCAGTTGTATAAGTAGAGAGGCCTAGAGCCTCATTAGGATTCAAATTTTTGTTGTAAAAACACTAGTTATTTTCAAGCTCTAGACTTATGGAAGACATTGATGTAATTTTCTGTTTTGATAATGAAAATGAACTTTTTCTTGATCCAGCACTGAGTTAACTTAGAGCGCTAAAGCTCTTGGGTTAGGGCCCAACCCTAGCAACAAAGGCTTCCCTTCTTTTATCTGTATGCTTAGCTTAGTTTCATAGATTCATGGTTAAAGTGTTTCTAGAAGTATTTCATTGCAAGTACTGTGGATTTGATTAGTGTTTATTAGTTTGCTTCCATTTGTGCTTTACTTCAGTAGTAGATTAGAAGAGATAAAAGGAGAACCACAAAGCTGTCAGTAGGTGTCTTGTCCTCACCTCTTCCCTCAGGGATCATGATTTGAGGAAAAGACCCTTAAGCAGCCCCGAAAAAGACAGATTTCCATTTCCTCATAAGACTTCGAGTTTACTGTACTTAAACCAACATTTGATCATTTTTGTAAGTGTAGGATTTAGTTTCCATCTCTTCCATCTTTAGTATTTTAGTAGATCTCATCCATGATTCCATTTGATTCAGCAATTTTCCTCATGCATGAAGTAGACAACTAGTTCATTAAATTACGCTTTTCTAGCTTGTTAGAATTCTTCTTGTTTACATGACTTTGTCGAAATTATAAATGTTTGATGCAGAGTAGGTGTTTCAGAAATATAAAGGGATCTCATAGTAGGAAACCACCTTCCAACTTCATCCATTCATAATCATCCTTTGCTTTCACCAAAATCTTCACCAATCTCATCATTTTACATAGAAATTCCTCCAAGCATGTTGAGCGAATCCAACCATCTCCTAACCTTGGTATTTAGTTCTGAGTGATCCTAGGAATTCTCTCACTCCATTTCACCTGTCCACCACCTTCCCTAAGCCTTCCATCACCTCCAACAACCATTGTTTTTCTCTCGGCTGTATCTTATAGAAATACAGGGCAATCATGTATGTTTCTAGTACATACTGTAGGTTTTCGTGTAGTGGCTTGTTTTGAGGCTGAATTGAGGGAAAACCTCTAGGAAGCCACACCAGGTCACCCAAAGGTCTCCCAAACCTTCCAACCATCGCCTTAACCTGCCAACCATCCACCAGCATCGCTAAACCACCAGTCACACCACCAAAAGAGATTAGGGTTTACACTTGAATTTCTAGAAAAAGAATAAAAGGAACAAAATAGATTTATTTAAGTCCTTTACATGTGTAGTAGTGATGTTTGATGTCTTGAGTGTCCATGCTTTAGATAGTAGCATTTCATGCATGTTGGCTTGGCATTTTTGTAAATAATATTTTCTCAGTAGTTAGTTAGAGAATGGTGTGATTTTAGCATAGGATTTCAATCATTTTCCTTATTTGCAGTAGATAATCTTTCTCCTATGGTAGATCTCTCTTTCTTTCATCAGTAATCAAGTTTCTTTTGAATCCATGGAAGTCTGGCTTGAAAACACTAGTGGTCTCTTGCTAGCTGAACAATGACAAAAGGCAGAACCATCACATTTACTTGTGTATACAACACTGTCACCTCCAAGTTTGTACGAACCCCAGGTTGATAAAGTAAAGCTAGTAGCTCCAAGAGTTGTCGCAATGTTGCTACAATACTGGTACTCATCACTTGGTTTTGAAAGAAGTTTTCCACACATCATTTTTTGCAATCTTGATTTGATGGTAACCATTGCGAAAATCCAAATTAGTGAAATAAACAACATTCTTTAATTGATTAAGAAGATCATCTATACGGGGAAGAAGATATCAATTTTTCACTGTGATCTTGTTGAGAGCCTTATAGTCCACACCCATTCTCCATGTGCCATATTTATTCAACACCAACACAACCAGAGAACCACATGGGGATGAGCTAGGCCTGATGACTCCTTGGTACAACAAGTCTTCCACCTACTTCTTTATTTCCTCAATTTCCATAGCTGGAATCCTGTACATGCCCACATTTATAAGAGGGGCATCTTGTTGAAGATGGATCTCATGTTGAATTTCCCTCTTTGGAGGAAATCCACCTAGCTCCTAGATAATCTCATTATAGTGAGAAATGATATCAAACTTTTATTTCATGTGAGAAGGATTAAACCCTTTGAAAACATCAAATGTCTCAGCATCTTTTGCTCTCACAACCATGGGCATACACTTCTTGTTAGGGTTGATGAGTCTCTTCATGTGTCCTATACTAACAAGAGGTAACTTGAATTTCATATGGTGATCTCAAACAATATATTCCACCCCATATTTGGTGAGATGGTGCTTGTACTCATGCCTGTAAAATAATTCCTTCCTGTCATATAAGTATGAAATTCCCAAAACTATGCCACAAATGTCAAGTGGGACAATATCTAAATCAACCTCATCTCTCAACTTGGAAGCAATAACAAATATGAACCTACACTACTTGGTGACGCTGAGTTTTGCATTGACACAAAACCAACCAATATGGTATGGTTTTGAATGAAGTATCATCTCCAAACCCAACTTATTAACAATTGATTCTGAGATCAAATTGTACCCTAATAGTCGTGATCTACATTTCATCACCTAAATTATAACCTAGGTCTTGTTGCACTATAGTAATTGCCTTCTGCTTCCCTTTACCACCAACCTTCTTAGGTTTTAACTTAGGATGTAGTTTCTAATAGTGATCTTCATCATTCTTGTTTTATGGATGAATTCCTTCTGTAGACATAAACAATCTCCCTAGACCTAGTGGCCTGATCTAGAAACAACCAAGACAAAATTGATTTTCTTTCCTCATAGAAGATTGAAATATGGAAGAAAGACTAAGCTAGAAACCAATGCAAACTATCTTCTTCTCCCTGTTTGCAAGCCTTAGCTCGAACTCCAAATGCTATAATTGGAACTTGAAAATCATCCAAATAAGAAACAAAACCAAAACATACAAATAACATATACAAACAAATCTAAACAATAAGCCAAGGATTCATTTTTATACATATGCATAAACGAGACATAATGTATATGAAACATAGGCATTTTTGTATTAATAAAAGTAGGACAAGATTACAACCCTTGTAAGCCTTGACCTTGTAGATCTATCCCAAATATCTTGTCCTTCCTTTTCCACAATTGTAAGCATTTAATTATACCTTAAGTACATGGATGGATTATGGACCTCTACACACAAATGAGTAGCATCAGGGCATAACTAAAGGTCTCCAAAATCCAACCCGGTCCTAATAGAAGGTAGTGAATTATATGAGAAATGAGGAGGTTGTAGATCCATTAAACTAGGGTAGGATCCACTTTAGAAGGGGATAAGCTCAATGGGATAAGCGGTAAGACCTAATTTGTAGGAATTCAAGGACATCTTTAAAAAAGAAGGGATACATCTACGGTAGAAGCCTCTAGAAGTGGAAGCTTCAAAATTATATTTAATTTTTTCCTCATTTCAAGGATCATCACACTTGTAGTGAAAGAACTTTTTGCTGACCACCTTTTTTTCCTTTGATGAATCCTACACCATTGTACTTATTGAACTAGGAAAGTGCAATAAGGACCTACAATAGGGTTTTATCCAATATAATGTATAATTATTGGAACTTATGGAAAGGAGATGATTTTGTATTTGTAGGGGATGATTGCAAATTGCGGATGGAGGATGATTGATTCAGGTTCAAGGTCATTTGGTTGAATGTGACAAAATGTCCTGTAACAATTCCCATATTTCTTGCAATGAGTGCAAGAGGGCTTTCCTTCCTCTTTCTTTTTTTTTCTCTACCTTTTCTCCCTTTCATTTTCCTTTTAAGTTCTTTTTCTAGGGCATGGATGGAGGCTTCTTTGTGTGGTATTCTTGTCCATGATTTCCCATGTTTTCAAGATGAATTTATTTCACATTGGATTCGTCTAGACTAGTGGGTTCAAACAATACAAATGAATGATGAAGATAATTGTGTGAAGCGTCAAAGTATTTTTTCAAATTTTTTGGTGTGTCTAAAGGAATATTCAATTCCAATGCTTGCTTCCTAAACTATTTTGTGAAAATTTGAACATTTTTACCTTTACCTTGTCTCAAGTTTCGCCACTCCATCATGGATTTTTTCTTGAAAACAAATGGGTAAAATTTACCTCTTAATGCATAAATAAAATTTTACCATGATGAAACGAGATTACCATTATGTGTACTATCTTTCTAAAGTTTTCTCTCCCACCATACAAGCATTGCACCTCCCAATCGAAGAGATGCCAACTAAATATTTGCTTCATCTTCTTTGATATACTGTATTTGATAGTAAATTTCAATATGTCTAATCCAATGGTTTAGATTTTATGCATTAGATTCTCCATTAAACATGAGAAAATGAAATTTTACATCTAACCAACGCCTTTTTAGAAGCATTTTTCTGAACACTATTTGAATGATAAGAATGAGGGAAGAGGACAAGCTTGAACTTGAAGATGGAGATTCAAGAGGTTCTCCTCCACCTCCTTAGAGTACTGGCACATTATCTTCTATTGGAGCTCCCTCTTTCTTTCCCTTTTTTTCCATTCTCCTTTCATAATCTACAAATAAATTTTCCACCCTATCTTCCATCTGGTAGAAGGTGTTGTGGAAATCATACTCATTCTATATGTGCTTGTAATTATCCTCCATTTTATTTGTTTGTGTTACACATCCAATCTCGGGGTTATAAGACTTGAGTTTTGATTCATCCTCTTTGAGTTTGGCCCTAGTAAGCATCAACACTCATAATTCACATCAAACAAGACCACTCTGATGCCAACATGATCCAAGATATTTCCTTTGATGATTTTAAATAGAATTTCATAAAGAGCATGAAAACTCCATGAATGCAACACCCATTAAGAGGTAACACATTAAGAAGACAATATAGAAAATGCACCAAGAGTTGATAACAAAGTTCACTCACAATGTGTGAGATACATCTTTGGGCCCAACTTCAAAGTGGAGAGGTATCTTCATTATATCAAAAAAATAATAAAAAAAATACATGGAAAAATACATGGAAATACTTCATGGATGACCTAAATAGTTTCTGCTTAAATCCCAATTTTGACTGCACTAGTGGATTCCTCGTGAAATTTCTAGAAAAATGAGTATAAAATTCATAGGAAAATGGAATTATCACCTCTGAACACCCTTGAGAATATCCTCCTTGAATTTTGAGCCACAATAATAGAATATTTTGAGAATATTCCTTGAAATATATCTTGAAAAACACACCCACCCCGAGCATGGTTCCATTGCCTCCTGCACTATGTTTTGTTTAGCCTCATGGCCCAACCTACGTTGTATCTTGTCTGAATGCATAGGAGGTATAAGTAGTGGTTCAAATGAGGGATACACTGAAAAGATTATTGTCTTGCTTGGTTGGCATGGTTATGTAAAGTCATGTGTTCGTGTTGGTGGAAAATTTTGAATGAATAGTGACCTACGGTTTGTCTTAGGGTGCCAACAAATATTTCTGCGTAGTCTAGCACTTCGCTGACATTTTCACTCCCTTGAATCAAAGGAGATTCTCACCCGAGGTGAGATAGAACCATTGAAAGAAAGAAGGGGATGTAGAAGTAGATATTATGTATTCTTCACAACCATCCATATATTCATTCGCAATAAGATAAATTATGCATTTAAAAGAGAATAATCAGGAAACAATTTTTGTCGAAAGGGGGTGCGAAACACATAAGCATGCGAGAAAACTCCCATTGTCCTCTTATTACTAAACAACAATCCTGTTGTAGAACTTACGACACATTATAGACTTGTGCGCAAATATTACAACTAAAAACAACTATAAAAATACATCATTACATAATCAAATCCGCTTACAAACAATCTTTATTTTACACAACCCAATCTAATCTTTGCATAGTTGTCTAAACTTTAAAAAATCCTTCTAAATTTTTTTTCTCGTTTCTTTGGATATTCTTTTATAGCTCACACTCACTTGATTTGGTATTTGATCCCTTAATCACTTGACTCACAATTTTCCAAAACCTCGAGCCATTACCTTGGTTTCTAGCTGACAGTATCAAAATGAGTTCCATCTTTTTTGGTGCATGCCCTTACTTTCCACTACGCAAGTCCCAAAACAAATATTATGCTGCCGCTTTGATTTCTGGAGCTCCACTTCTAGTGACTTTATCAAAATTGTCCTCTGCAACTTCTATTATTTCAAAAATGAAGGATCCAACATCCCCCGACCATAATCCATTGACTCACCCTCGAGTCAATGTGTTGCTACTTCTGTATTTTAACTATGGGCTGGTTGGTTTCGCTCTTATCAATTGTGGTACCTTCAAATGAAGGACGTAAAAGTTTGAGCTCGATCCCCAGGTCAAACTTGCTAACCCCCAATTATTTTTGTAT
>APFE031301438.1:1903-76232 GCA_000404065.3 Pinus taeda
AAATCTGTCAAAGTGTCTTCGGCTTGCTCCAAATCCTGCCTGGCATCCACTGACTTATCTATTATAGATGATGTTATGTCGCATAGAGGTTCAACTTGGGTGATTTCATGACATAACAATCTTATTTGCGTTATTAATGCCTTGTTGATTTGCATTGCCTCTGCTCTGAACTCGGCCGGCTGGGGAAGACTCTTGAACCTTTCTATCTGAGCTGATAATTGAGCAATTTTCTCATCTTTTGTCTTTGCCATCTGTTCATTCACCGCCTTCAACTTTGATAATGCCTCGAATAGTTCTTTCTGTCTCTGAATTGCTCCCGAATCGATCCTCTGCTTCTCTTCATGCAACTGTTTGTTTAGTTGGTTGTTTAATTGTTGCTGTGTGGACAGTTGCTGTTGTAGCTGTTCTAACTTCTGTTGCTCTGCCGATAGCTGTGCTTGTAATGAAGCGATCGCTTGATCCTTTTCCTTCAATAAATTTATTACCTCCGATGCCTTATCCATGGTGGCTGTCGAATAGGCACCGGCATACTGAGATAACTTGGTTAGGTCATCGGAGGGGTCAAATTCTTCTCTCCATACCACATTTGTTGTTATTGTTTGTTCAGGGAACAGAGAAGGTTGATCAATACTTCTTCTCTTCTGCTGTTGTTTTATCACAGCCCTGTGTTTCGGGCTGTAGAAAACATCTAGTGGAGGAATGTCCTCTACTTGTAAAACAATTTGATTGGAGGGGTTTTTTGAAATTATTTCTACTACTGTACTTGAGGGTGGACCGCTGGTTCCTTTGTTTGGAACCTCCTGTGATGCTGTATCTTGTGTATCGGCAGCTTTGGATGTTTCGACGTCCGTTGAAGTCTTAGGATTGCCTATAATGGTATTGAATTTTTGCCATTCTTCAAGCAATTTTGGATCCACTTGAGTATCCACATTTATTTCTTTACTGCTCTGCTCCTGCTTCCTTTTCTGTTCTTCTTCCCTTATTCTCTCCTGTTGCTTCTTTTCTGCCTCCTCTTGTTCTTTTCTCTGTGCCTCTTCTTGTTCTTTTTTCTGTGCCTCTTCCTGTTCTATTCTTTCGAGTTCCTCCTGCTCCCTTCTCTGAACTTCTTCATAGATTGCGGATGTAGCAGGAGGTTCATTAGTAAGCTGCTGCTCAGGCTCGCTTGACTGAATCGTCGGGGTAGTGGCTAACAAATCTAGAGGTAGAGTTTGCAACCTCTGTTCTCTAAATTTGTTAAATTCTAGCAACCCATTGCCGCGATATCTCATCCTGGCTAGCTGTTGTACCTGGAATATTGACTCGGCGGAGGAGAACAGGTCAACAAACTCATCTTCCTTGTGCTCGACTTTAGTAAGCTTGGCTTGATCTAGGGCGTTATAGATGATTTTATTCGGGTTGAAGCGTCTATTAGACAGAGTGGTGAGACTTAAGACGTTAATTTTTTCTACCTCTTTCTCTGCATGTTTATAATCATGCAGAGTATAGATGCCACGCCTAAGAGGAAAAGGAGGCCAAACTTGCTTTTTTGAATTTCTTAGAGTTTTCGTGGCTGACACAGTTGTAAGCTGATATGCTATTTCGCGAGCTAATCGCTTGTCTGGTATGTATAATGGGAGGACATGAGGTCTGGCCTGACTGCCGAAAACCCTAACATAGGTGACTTTTTCTTCTCCAAACCAGGTTCCTAGGGCTGTCAAGTCAATTTCAGCCTGAGAGGAGATCTTAGGGGCAGGTTTATCAAAAATTGCATAGTAAAGAGGTAGCATAAATCCATTGCAGACTTGGTATAAATGGTGCTTATAATTAGCTTTCCATAGCTTCTGGTGGTAAATATGAATAGGCATAGGGTCCTGTGGAGTCCATCTCCACCCTAAAATAGGAAACTCTGAAATGAAACAGAGGGTATCCAAAATGTAGGCACTAAAATAAAACAGAGGGATGAACCTATCGGTAACACGGGATTTGTTTATGAATTCAAGAATAGCCGTGGCCAACTTATCCGATAATATAGTCCCCCAATCCATGATTTCACTATTACATGTTGCTTCTATCAAAGGAACCATTTCTATGGAAAACTTGGAAGAATCATGCAATCCTCATACTCGACACATCATGGCTCCAGCATAACAATAAGGAGAGCATAAGGAGTCGACAGAGTACTTACGTGAAGATTCATGTTTGTGTTTCGCCAGGTTCTGTCTCCATTCTCATATGGGCACTGACTCGATCTCATTCTCATCTCGAAACTTTTCCAGAAATGCTTTATTGTATTTCTTCTCTGGCTCGGGCAAGTGGTACATTTGTCTAAAATCGTTGGGCTGAAATGAACCAAATATTCTTCCATCGATAGTGCAGAATGTTCTGTCCGTAATTGGAATTGCCTCGATTGCCCATCTCACCACATCCGTATATGGAAGAATTTGCTCTCTAGCTGCTATCCTATGAAGGTAGGAATCAGCCAAATCCTTCAAAGTAGCATCGGATTTATGACTTGAACCTGCTGAGGCTTGTACCGATGTTTGCTGAGGTTCCTCGGCTTCAACCAGGTTGTAAATATTTTGCCAAGTAGTGTTGCCAAGGCCGAGACATGTGGTATCTGAGATTAATCCCTTCTTGCTCGGTCCCGAATCGGTGGCATGCTGCCCTGTTATCATAAGAGCCGAAGGCGTTCCAGACTTCTTAGATTTCTTTCCCATCGTTACTGCAGAAAAACTCTGCGCAAGAGAAAGATCGACGTAATGCAGAGAATAGATAGCTAAAACCAAATATGAGGAAATTGTGTCAATCAATGGGAAATGGATGATTTATCATAAGGCTCCTATGGATGCAATCTCTGAAAGGATTTAGGCATGACTGCTCATTAATTGGCCGTTAAAACCTGTCAATCACTTAATTGCTTGTTATATCCTTTATTCGCCGAATAATGGTTTAAGTGTGGATTTGATTTTTTGGCGGTTGGACGCGAGCGAATCTCTATCGGGAAGAGAAAAGGCTTTCAATGATAATTAATATATAAGATAGCAAAATCATATTGATCCTTTTCGAAAATCGTGCTTTGGGCTCATCGCAATCGGCAATCGGAGGACGGCTTGGGTAATTTCCTTTGAGTCTTATGGAATCCTCGATCACCGATAGTGATATCGCTCGACTCGCATCGGGAGTTTGAATGAGGAGAGTTTATTATGTTCGCGTTACATTCCCCGATCGCCGATTGCGATATCGCATCGGGGCAAAGGGGAGGGGCCTTTTATTATTTGTTTTCCCGATACCCATCGGCTATTTTTCTTTTATCGCATAGGGGAAAATCAATGGGCATGGTTTATGCATCCTTTGTTATTGCGATATGCGATCTTGCGATCGCTTTATCCCAATAATAAAGGATTATTTGTTTTATTTTAAAGACCGATTATTTCAAAAGGTTTTAAAATGTTTTGATTATTTCTGAACCTTTAGAAGAGTGATGGATTAATACCAATTTAATCTAAAATGGACCCATTTCAAATTATGATTTTCTAAAGTAAGATTTTTTTGAAATGGGGGGTTGTTGTATAGCACAACAGTCCCTAACGAGGTCGGGATATGAGGAGTTAGGGCTTGAACTAGTCGAACCTTTGAAAGACTTGCCTCGCAAATCCTGGCGGTCTCCTATGGCAGATGAAAAGAAAGATGAGGGGGAAGGAGATCCTATCAAAATCTTGCTCGAAGAAATGCTTGAGTGGCAAAGAAACACGATGATGGACAAATTTGCCCAAATCCTTTAGTGGCTACCTAGAAGTGGCGCATTGACTTCCAATAGCTACTCTGGAAACGCCACACCCTTTAAGGTACAGGCTAATTTTGAAATCCCCATCTTCGAGGGTCAGTAGACGTAGATGCTATAGATAAATGGTTAAATCTGCTAGAGGGTTATTTTTCTGTTCATGATTTTTTTCAACCAGGAAAAGATTATTTTCACTCTTCTCAAAGCAGCTCTCCACGTTAAGGACTGGTGAGAAACCTACTATGAGCAGAAGAATGAAAGTATGGGCTCACTATTTTCAGCTATACCCACTAGGAATTCCTTCCAAGATGCCATCAAGGAGCAGTACTACCCTGTCAAAAGCTATGAGGACAAATACATAAAGTACACCATGCTGCGGCAGGGAAGGGACCAAGATGTGCCAGAGTTCACAAACATTTTTCATACCCTTCACACACAATTAGGTATCAAGGATTTTGAGCTACATTTGGTACTCAAATACCATGACTACCTACACAAGTACATCCAGGAAGATATGGAGTTCTTGAACATCTCCTCGCTCAGCATGGCATAGTGATATGCTGGCAAAATCGAGTAGAAGTTTAAACAGAAGAAGCGAGACTTTGGATTTGCGAATCTGAAGCAAAGGAAAGGCTTCCCCAAATCGCAGAACCAAGGACAAAGCCAAGATGGGGCAACCCAAGACATCCCATCGAAGCCACAAGAAAATAACAACACCACAAAGAGTAGGAAGGACACAGGAATGTGGTGTGAGTTCGACCAGAGGCCCACTCACAACTGAAGTGAGTGTTAGACCAAGCAATCGTTGGTGGCCGAGTTGAAGGCTTCAGAATCATATGCATGTTTCAACCCTGAGTGAGAACCTGACAAGGGGAATGGCAAAGGGAATAAGATCATTGATGTGAAGCCCAGTGCCACTATAACCACCACCAAGATCCAGAAGAATGAGACCGAAGATCTAGAGGATGGGGAGTATCTTTTCCACTCACAGATGTTGGTGAAGGGTTCACTGTTGCAATTCATTATTGATAGTGGAGCCAAAAGAACCTCATTTCAGTAGAGGTTGTGAAGCAGTTGGGCCTACCGACTACACCACACCCGCAGCCGTACAATATCAGGTGGCTTCACCAAGGATGAGATCTCCGAGTCCGCCAGCTGTGTCACCTTCCCTATAGCATGAAGCCCTTTAGAGATGAGGTATTGTGTGATGTTGCACCTCTTGATGTTTGTGATGTACTATTAGGCCAACCATACTTATGGAGGCCACATATTGTGTATGAGTCATGGCCTTCCGCTATTATTATTACTTTGGGTAATTCCTTATGCAAGATACTGGAGGTAGGGCCACCTACTACCACCTCTTTGGTCACTGCTAAGAAATGTAGCAAGATCATCTCCCAGACTAGGAAATTCATTTTCTGTCTAGTTTACTCCCAAAGTAAGGCAAAGATGGTCACCACATCCATGACCCCCACGAAGGGTTCCTCCACACAGCAACAACAGCAAATGGATACAGTCATGAAAGCAGACGGAAACATCTTCTCCTCACCCACAGGGACACCATTGCACTATCGGGTCAAGCATCCATTTGATATGACTACTAGAGCACCTCTACCCAACGGGTTGTTATATCTCTACTCCATTCTGGAAAATGCCAAGTACAAGTAGCGACATGATCAACATCAGGTACCACACAAGTTTCAAGTGGGTGACAAAGTCTGCTTGTATCTGTGCAAAGAACACCTTACAAGAACCCATCAGAAGCTTAGACCACTCCGACATGGTCCTTACACCATTACCAAGGATGTGGGAAACAATGTGGACCGCCCTCGATCATGCTTCCCACCATTACTAGACACATCAGAGATTGCAAAACATCTCATGAGGGACCAGGTTCAGTAGATGGAAGAACTCAATGCAATGGGGACCATTGCCTCCTAAGGGGGGAGGAATGATCCAAGTGGATGTTGGTGGCCACCCACCTATCCCTCTTGGGCCCCCAAAACTGTCACTTTTAGTTTTTCAGTTTCCTTAATTGTCGCATAATTTACTATTTTTAGCAGTTTTTTGTGTCCTGAACTTCTAGAGCTATTTTGAGGCCCTAAACGATGTTCTTTGGTAAATGTGGGAGTAACATGTGTCCATGAACCAATGTTTCTCTTCCCAAAGTTGTAGTCCTCAGATAGTTCTTTCTATCAAGCTATTGTGTGCATCAAATGGAGATCGTATGCCAAAGTTACGACCTCAGGAAGTTGATGTACCAATTTACCCGAAACGAGGCCCACAGTTTGGCGTTTCATCTCCTAGGGTTAGGTTTTTGGATTTTTAGGGTTTTCCATTGTTTCTTAATAATAAATAGGTCTTCGAGCCTCATTGTAACACAGTTCAGAGGCAAGTAGCCACCACATCTCTTCTCAGAGATAAGCTAGCATCTCCCTAGCTGGTTTATTTCCATTTATGTTTGTAAGCATATTTCAGTGTTTTACATTAATGAAATGAAGTATTATTTCCACTGCATCTCTGTATTTATGGTTATCTATGTAATTTGTTGCATTCCTTTTTAAATCTAGATCAAACATTAACCTAACAAATGGACAACATCACGAATGGTTTGTGGCTTCACCCCTACCACACCTAAGGGTTGCGTTGTCGCAACAGAAGATAACAACTCAGGTGGAGGCCTTAGAGATTTCCATGAGAATGCATGAAACACCATTGCAAGATCAAAATCTGGGGGATCAGCAGATCTATGCGCAGTTGAAAAATCGTTTCCTTGGGATGCAAAGTTTGAAGGAGGGTAGAACAGTTCGACTAGAGGTGCGCGAAGAAGTATGGTTCCTGAAATGCAAGGGTCCGAGGCATGACAAAGACCATTGCCCGGTCTTTGCAAACTACATTGCAGGTAAGGGACCAATGCCTTTGAGGTTGTAAGCTCAAGGAGGACACAGCGGGGGACTACATTGTGGTGTGCTATATGTCCAGTAGCAGGAAAACATGCCACAGATAACTTTTATTTGCTGCAAAAGTTTGTACATACACCATAACAATTGTTCTGCAACTTTTGTAGGTAGATAGGGCATGATGATCGTAATTGTAGGAGTTATGAATTTATGATGGATAGAACTCCCACCTATAGGGTTTAGGAAGAAATGCAACCCCATGAATAGAGTGCGGGGATGGCGCAGATAAGATTTCAGGGGTGCAGACGAGGACGAGGTGAAGGAGGACCTGGCAGAGGTAGAGGACAGTTGATCTGTTACAATTGCGGAGGACCAGGACATTAAGCCTATTATTGCACTAACCCAACACATCTGTCATGAAAATATTTCACTTTGTTTGATCATGAAACTGATGACTATCCTATGCTGATAACAAGGATATGTGACAAAGTGGCACTACCACCTCAACCGACTCAGAACCTGTAGATGATGAGGCTTGAGTCGTGCGAAGAGGATCTGAACATGAATATAGTGCTCCGAAGTGGAAACACAATAGGAGATTACAAGGGGAAACAACCAGAAGATAGTACATGGGTTCGTAAAGTTCCGACAAAGGAGGCTGAGTTCGATCTGGAGTGCGCACGTGAAACATTCGTGTAAGCTAAGAAGTGCTTCGCTGAGGCCTCTACCTCGGGAAGCAAGGATTAGCCTGAGGAGGAGATGGACCCTTCTATGCTCACAACCTTCCTGGAGACCTGCATGACATATGCAATAGAAAAGCTCTGGAGGGGCTACAGGAGCTTATAAACAGATGCACCGGAAACACTCCCAGTGAGCCACACATAGTACGAAAGATTGGTAAGCATAAAACAAGGACGAGATGTGAGATGAGAATGACCATGTAGATAGGAGAATATGAAATGAATTAGGTTATTTTGGACCTGGGGTCAGACGAGAACATCCTATTAAAGCAGACTTGGAAATGGATGGGGAGACTCATGCTGCAATGGTCTCCGATTCAGCTAAGGATGGAGAACCAGCAGAAAATCATCCCCATGGGGTGGCTACAAGGGGTGACTGTAGATATTGAAGGTGCGAGTGCACTAGCTGACTTTGAAATAATAGAAATTGTGGATGATAGAAACACCTACCCTGTGCTCCTTGGCATTGATTGCGCTACTGATATGAATGGGGTAATCAACCTAAAGAAGCGAGAGATGATATTTGAGAAGAAATCACTCCACATAATAGTGCCCCTAGGTCCTGTTGAAGGATTGTGCTATACTAAACCAGTCCATGATTATGAGAGTCATGACGATCTAGACTATATATTTAAGATAACAGTGTGAGACCAAGATTGGGTGAATCCAACAATGGATGGACATATTACATGGGATTGTGAGAGTTCCTACACCTCAGACTCTGATGAAGAATTAGAGCACTGGCAAAATCGGTTACACGAGGTAACTACATTGAGCTATAACATGATGACCTAGTCGTTGCGTTGTGTGTCGTCAGAAGTAAGAAATCTGCCTACTTATTATGGCCTGAACGATGTAGATATCTTTTTGGATGCATTTGAGAGGGAGGTACCAGAAAAGCAGTGATTCCAGGCATTAGACAGGGCACTGCACATTATGCCCGCAAGATGGTGGGGTACACACAAGGGAAGCTTTGATGATTGGCACGAATGTAGGAGGATGACGAGAACATGCTTTGGGAAGTTGAAGGTGTGAATAATGGACAAGTATGATGGGTAGGATGATCCGCGTGCACACTTGGCCAAATGGGCTCAGGTTTATGGAGAGAAGCCCCAAGTTGAATGGGTGCACTTGTTCTGTCACACCCTGGGCGTCATCCCAATGAATTGGTACGTAGAGACAGAGCTTTTCCATGGTACATGTGAATGGGATATTTTGTACGAGGGATTCATAATGACATTCAACTTTGAAGACGGGTTTGACTGTATTGATTCAGCCTGAGTGGGCTACTCAGCTGAGCCACGCGCTGGAATGCTATAACGTGACTACTGAAGAAGAAGATGATGATCCATGAAGATTAACATCCTTGAAACAGAAGGCCACTGTGAGGTTGAAGGACCACATATTAAGAATCCTAATATAACTAGGCCACTGAAAATGAAACAGGTAAACATTGGTACGGAGGCAAAACCCAAATTCGTGAAGATTGGAGATTACTAGGACGATGCAATGGTGGATAAGGTCTCCGAATTTCTCTGTGAATACCAGGATTTGTTCCCTACCAAGTTTATGGATCTAAAGGGGATAATCAGAGCCCTAGTTGTTATGAAGATCACGTTGAAACCCGACGCAAAGCCAGTTAAGCAAAGACCTTACTGTCTCAATCCAAAGTATAAGGAGAAGGTCCACTTAGATCTAGACAAGATGCTCATGGTAGGCATCATTGAGCCTCTGGAAGAATCTGACTGAGTAAGCCCAATGGTGGTACATGAGAAGAAGTAGAAGGATGAAATAAGGATATGCGTGGATCTCAGAAAGCTGAATGATGCTTGCGTACATGATTATTTCCTGACTTCGTTCATTGATGAAGTGTTGGACAATGTAGGTGGTCATGAAGCATATTCCTTCACTGATGGGTTCTCAGGGTACCACCATATCAAAATCGCACCGAAGGATAGGAGCAATATGACCTTCGCAATTGAGTGGGGGTATTTCTAGTAAACTGTAATGCCATTTGGGTTGAAGAATGTGCATGCAATTTTCTCGCGCGTAGTCATTGCTACGTTCAAGGAATTTATTCATGAGTTCCTAGAAGTATACCTTGATGACTGGAATGTGTTTGGACTGGTGAAATGCCATGTCGCCAGTTTATGCCTGATGCTAGATAGTTGTCGAAGATACCAGATCACACTCATTATGAAGAAGTGCCTCTTTTGTGTTCCTTTTGGGACCTTCCTAGGTCATGTGGTTTGTAGATAGGGATTGATGGTAGATCTCGAGAAGATCGCGATGATACTAAATTTGGAAGTGCCAAGGAGTGTGAAACAGTTGCGCGCTACCCTAGGACATATAGAATATTACAGAAATTTCATCAAAGGCTATGCCAAGATCATCGCCCATATCCAAAAGTTGTTGAAAAAAGATGTCACATTCTGCTAGAACAAGGATTATAAGAAGAGTTTGGATGTATTGAAAGAAAATATGGTCACTTTGCTGATTTTAGTCTTCCCAGATTGGAAGAAGGAGTTCCATGTACATGTCGACGCGTCATGTATAGCGCTGGGAGTAGTATTGACGCAGGCCAGTGGAGGAGACTTGGACCATCCTATCGCATTTGCAAGTAGAAGGTTATCGAAGGCAAAGAAGAACTATTCCACTACTAAGCGCGAAGGGTTAGCTATGGTGTATGCGCTCCAGAAGTTTAAGCACTACTTCCTGGGAGGCCATTTTAGGATGTATAAAGATCACTCCGTGGTGAAATACCTAGTCAATAAGCCTGTGTTGGGGGAGAGAATCTGCAGGTGGTTGTTATTGTTCCAGGAGTATGATTTTGAATTTATTGTGAAGCCTAGACGACTGAACGCGGGACCAGACCATCTGTCAGACATCGAAACAGGGGAAGAGCCCACTAATTTGGATGAGGGATTGCCTAACGTGCAACTATTTGCAGTGCACATCACAGATGGTCATTTTGAGGATATAATACAGGAACTACCCTGGAAGGATACACCGTCCAGCAAAAGAAGGAGTTAGTGGTGTGTGCAGAAGATTTTGTCATTGCTGGGAATCTGTACAAAATGGGGTCTCAAGAGATATTGCGATGATACGTACCAGAGTTCGAAATAAGAAGCATCCTCGTGGACGCTCATGGGGGCGCCGCTAGAGCACATTATGCAGGGAGAGAGACTGTGTAGAAGATTCTACACGCAGGGTTGTGGTGGCCAGCCTCCATCAAGACTCAAAATCGTATTGCAAGGCATGTGATGTGTGTCAAAGGACTGGTAGGCCATCGTGGAGGGATGAGATTCCCCTGAATCCACAGATGACATTAGAACCATTTGAGAAATGGGCAATATATTTTGTGGGACCCATTCAGCCCCAAGGAAAGACCGGAGCAAGGTACATTATCACCGCGACGGAGTACTTGATTCGTTGGGTGGAGGCACAGCTTGTGAAGGATTGCACAGGAACAAATGTTGCAAAGTTCCTATTTGAGTATGTACTGACATGATTTGGTTGTCCAAATATCTTGATGAGTGATCGCAGTACGCACCTTCTGAATGAGATGATTAGCACACTAATGGAAGAATTTCAGGTATATCACCAAAAGAGCACACCTTATCACCCGCAGGCTAATGGGACAGTGGAAGCATTCAATAAACTGCTAGAGAACAAGTTCAACAAGGTTTGTAATGCTTAGTAAAGTGATTGGGACCTACGCATACCTGCAGTACTATGGGCTTATCGAATGACATGCAAGAAGTTGACTAGACAAACACCCTTTAGGCTTGTCTGTGGTTTTGAAGCGGTAATGCTTATGGAATATATTGTTCCTAGTCTGTGCATAGCGACACTCATGGGTATGATGGATCACAAAGCCTTGGAGGAAAGGCTCACACAACTAGATGAGCTTGAGGAAGAGAGATTTCTAACTTGATTTCACTAACAGGTCCAAAAGCAGAGCGAAAAAGCATGGCATGATTGGCACATTAAGCTGCGCACCTTTAAGGTAAATGACTTATTTTTGTAATATGATAGTAAGTTTGATAAATTTCCAAGGAAACTCAGAATGCACTGGTTAGGGCCCTATGTCATTAAGGAGATTACCGATGGAGGAGAGGTACAACTAGTTAAATTGAATGGAGAACCCTTCCTAGGAAAGGTGAATGGTAGTTGCTTGAAGCCATACACTGATAGTCCAGCCATGTGACTAGATGAAGGTAGCACAATATTAGTGCTCCAAGAATTTGAAATTAAGTGCGGGAATATAAGCTACACTGCATGGGTTGGGGAACTACATGATTGAAGGTTTGTGTGAAGTAAGGAAGTGTCACAAGGTTCGCAGCAGCGTGAAGGGAGCTACACTACCTTAGGAAAAGTCGCGCAGGTTGGCCGAAAAGTGATCGCTAGAGTCACTGTTAATGATTTGAGAGTAGAAATGCAGCCAAATGGAGCGGGTGGTCAGCATTTAAGACATAATTTATGGCTCAGATCCTTGAAAATTTTCTGCCAATTTGACATTAATGAACTAAATTTTGGGGGAACGATCGGATTTGAATTCAAAATGCCCTATAAATTACAAGTGGTTGTCCAACGAAAAACACTTGGCATTTTGAGAATTGAGTTGTTGAGCTCTCAAGCACACATGAACTGAGAATTATTCGAGGCTTTGAAACAGACTCTACCATTTGAAAACTTACTAGAGACATTGTGAGCACTGTTAGAAAGCATTATGTCAGCACCCACAGAAGCTATAGACACCAAAGTAGATGAGTTGGTGCCAAAAGTTGAGATGGAGGCAAAAGTAGCTGCTCTAGAGGTTGTCGAGGTAATAGCTGAAGTCCCTAAATCACCGAGGACACCAAGACCAAAGCCGACCCCAACAAAAGAGACCGCCAAGGATCAAAAGGGCAAATAGCCTACCATACCGATGCATGCATCGCCAAGAAGAAACACACCAAAACCCACTACACAGGAGAAAGGAAAGGCCATATATTTGGAGCCGGAGGAGGAAGATATTAAACAAATACCGATGGATGTCAGTATGTGGGAGTCAAAGTGGAGGAGGTTGAAGCCTAGGGTGCGGACCCTATTACTATGTTGCCTGAGTATGTCCCTCTGTGCAAGCCAAAGACCAAGGTGCCGAAGGAAATCGATGAGAGCAAGACCCCCTTACAAACCCCTCTGCTTCCGGATGAGATTGTTTTCGATGGATCACACTTGGCATGGGTGCTGCTACTAAAACTTGAGGACTCAGACTTGGCTAATCACAAGAAGTTCCCACACCTGGCGACTGAGTAGTTGATGTCTTGCATCATCGATACAAACATTAGAATGGCCGCATTGGAGCCGCAGAGGTGGCTCAGAGGAGTAGACAAGGCAGGGTTGCTCAGCCTGCTTTGGGTGTCGTACTACAACCTCACCTCGGTAACAGTATTGGTCATCAAGCAGTTGCTGTGCTTGGTGAATGATGGGTGTCTATGGCTAGAGGAGCCAATACCCATCACAGATAGATTGATTCACTGGATAACGCGATTGCCTTACACAGGAGAGAATCCAGCGATGATATTTAGTGGAAAAGGTGGTGAGTAGGCCCTCATGAATTCTATGAAAGAAAAATTTAAACTTGTGAAGAAGGCACGCAAATATGTTATATCCAGCATCTGTGACCCTGCTGTAAAGGTAGCTACAACGATTGTAGCAGGGTAAGTGATGAGGAAGTGTCGCGTAGATGAGGTGCCAACGCCTGTCGTCGCGCTCACAGCCCATTGCACCGAAGGAGTCTAGTTCAACTGGTTGGACTACCTTCATGGAGAGTTCCTAGTAAACTGTTGTGAAGCGCAGGAGCTTATCAAGACATTCCACTACACATTGCTCTTTCTATCAATTGTGTTGGTAGCATGGGAGCCGCTAGAGGACAGCCAGTTCCCTTCGGTCGCACTAGACCTCCGAGAAGTAGAGAAGTACGCTTCGCTATGGGCGACCAAGGATGCGCACCAAGTCAAGGACAACAAGATATTTTGGATCTTGATGGAGATGAACATTTGCATGGCCATCAATCGCAAACCGTGGTTGTCGCCTACGGTGTACGCCAACCTACAAGGCTACGCAAAATTTAAAGCAGGCTTCCATCATGTATCCATTAGGGCGTGGAATGACCCTACGTAGAAATGGTACGAATTGCCTTATCTTGCAATGGATGACGCCATTGATGTGGTACTGGATCAATGGCTGGTAGAGTGGTGCGCTATAATAGACATGGTGGTGGGAGGGAGAAAGTCTACTGCGTAGAGGAAGAAGGAGGAGGCCAAGCTAAAGATGACTAATCTAGATGAAAAGTGGAAGAAGGAGGCCACTAACAAGGCCCAAGCAGAGCATGAGGTCATGTAATAGATAGAGAAGTAGACAGGTGGGATAGAGCGAGGCTCTGAAAAAGGAGTGAGGTCACCTTCACCTGAGATAGAGGAGGAGATAGATGAGCAAACTGAATAGCGTGACACAGACCCACAGGAGACATCCACCTGCATCAAGCGCCCAAGGGAACAGGAGAAAGGAGGGTCCATGTGTTATAGACATATTTGGGCACATCAACACGAAACTTATATGTCAATGTATTAGGTCTCATCAACCCCTAAAAGAGTTGTTTCATACCCTAAAGGAACATAGTCATATGAATACATCATTCCCCAAAAGTTCCATCTGAGAAACCATCCAGAAACTGCCTAAATTGAACCATACTGACTGCTCCACTGAGTGGTACACTGCTAGTGTGTGATGCGTACTATTTAGGCCTTCTATAGTGTGCGATGGGAAAAGATGGACAAATGTCCGGGATAGTTTGCTAGGTGGTTGCTCATGGAATATTCTAGAAACTTCTCCTATGCCACTTGCCTCTCTGAATTCGCCCAAGGATGAATAAGGGATCTAAGAAAATCCAATCCCTTCTCTTGTGGAACCAATTGTAACAAGTGGAATGACACTAATCAAATCCCATGGATGAATCACACCCTTGCAAACATCTATAAATGGATCTCCAATTCAAGAGATCTAGAGGCTGAAATATGGTGAATTGCAAGGAAGTGCTGATAGTTTGTAATTGAGGAAAGAGCATTGTATTGTTGGAGTGATCTTGCCATTACATGAGGTGAAGAAAGATTGAAGCTGGGAGGATGATGCTGGATCAGACAACTGGGTTGTAATTCTCCTTTCTATTAATAAAGCTCTTCAATTTTTTTTCCATATGATTGTGTAATTGTGAATGTTATCATTTGTGAATGCTATGATTTGTTCATTATATATCTAATTCTGTAATGTTTATGTTGTAATAGATCACGATTCTTTGACGGTTCTTTGTTGTTGTACTTATGAAGGTACTCTCCAAGCATGTTAAGTACAGGGAGGAGTTGCAGGATCTGTCAAAGGGGAGAGAGATCAAGCAACGGATTAAGCGGAAGTTCCAGGTTGGTTCCATTATCTTTCTCTTATCTGTTACACACAGAAGAAATCGTTGAATCTCAAATGGTACTATGCTTAATTAAGTGTGGTAAACTCATTGTACATATGCTTTCATTGCATTTTTTGAGTGTTTTCTTTTAGATTTGTCATTTTGGCTAGGTAATTCACTTCACATTTGTCGTAGATGTCAGACCTTTCGGAACCAGTTGTTGGGTATGCTAACGGAGCTAGTCGTAGTACACAGAACCTATCTTTTGTGGCCTGGGCCATCTTCACTCCAAGTGGTGAGTTAGTGAGTTTCAGGGGGATATGTATTGGTCAATTGACGAACAACATCGCTGAGTATAGCGCGTTGATTGAACTTCTCTCTAATGCCATTTCACATGACATATGCCGACTCATTGTCAGGCTAGATTCACAACTTGTCATTCTACAGCTTACTGGCGTTTATTCCATTCGGAACCCAGCTATTTATCGCATGTTCCTAAGAGTTAGGATTTTGGAAAGACATTTTGATTCCATTCAATATCAACACATTTCCAATCAAAACCCCGTAGTTCGCGGAGACTAGCGAGTCAACCATCTTTGCCTCCAGAAGTGAAGCCAATTTGGGAAAAGTGGTCTCATTTAACTGATCCAGGTGGATGTTGGTGGCCACCCACCTATACCATTCGAGCCCCCACAACTACCTCTTTCAGTTTTTTTTTTTCAGTTTGATAAATTGTAGCACAGTTTACTATTTTTAGCAGTTTTTTTGGGTCCTGAACTTCTGAAGCCATTTTGAGGCCCTAAATGACACTTTTTGGGAAATCTAGGGGCAACATGGGTCCATGGATGGATGTTTCCCTTCCCAAAGTGATAGTGCCAGATAGATCTTTCTAACAAGCTATTGTACCCGTCAAATGAAGATCGTATGCCAAAATTATGACCTCGGGAAATTGATGTACCAATTTACCCAAACGGGACCCAGAATTTGGCGTTTCATCTTCTAGGGTTAGGTTTTGGGATGTGAAGGGTTTTCCATTTTTTCTCAACAATAAATAGGCCTTCAAGCCTCATTGTAACACAGTTCAGAGGCATGTAGCTGCCACAACTCTTCTCAGAGATAAGCTACCATCGCCCTAGCTAGTTTCTTTCCATTTCTGTTTGTAAGCATATGTTAGTATATTATAGTAATGAAATGAAGTATTATTTCCACTGCATCTTTGTGTATATGGTTGTCTCTATTATTTTTTGCGTTCCTGTTTAATTCTGGATTAGTGGTATAAGAGCGGTCTTCTTTTTCTTTGTTTTTCTTTGCATGTCCCCAATGAGGTCGGGATATAAGCAGTTAGGGGTTGAACTATTCGAACCTTTGCATGACCAGCCTCGCAAATCCCGATGGCCTCCCATGGCGGATGAGAAGAAAGACAAGGAGGCAGGAGATCGTATCAAAATCTTGCTCGAAGAAGCACTCAAGTAGCAAAGGAACGCGATGATGGATAACTTTGCGTATATCCTTTAGCAGCTACCCAGAGGCGATGCATCAGCTTCCAACAGCTACCGTGGAAATGCCACGCAATTTAAGGTACAAGTTAATTTTGAAATCCCCATCTTCGAGGGTCAAATAGACATAGATGTCGTAGATAAATGGTTAAATCTGCTAGACGGGCATTTTTCTGTTCATGAATTTTCGAGTTGGGAAAAGATTGTTTTCGCTCTTCTCAAAGCAGCCCCCCAAGTAAGGACTGGTGGGAAACCTATTGCGAGCAGAAGAATGAAAGTATAGGCTCACTATTTTCAGCCACACCCACTTGGGATTCATTCCGGGATGCTGTCAAGGAGCAGTACTACCCTATCAAAAGCTATGAGGACAAATACATCAAATGGACCACACTGCGGTAGGGAAGGGACCAAGATGTGCCGAAGTTCACAAACATTTTTCATACCCTTTGAACACAGTTGGGTATCAAGGACTCTGAGCTACATTTGGTACTCAAATACTACAACTGCCTACACAGATACATCTTGGAAGAGATGGAGTTCCTAAACATATCCTCGCTCGGTGCAATGTACCGATACGCTGTCAAAATCGAGCAAAAGTTCAAACAGAAGAAGAGAGACTTTGGATCTGTGAACCCGAAGATCAAAGGAAAAAGCCAAGGCGGGGTGACGCAAGATAACTCGTTGAAGCCACAAGAAAATAAAAACAACACGAAATTGAAGAAGGACACAAGAAAGTGGTGTGAGTTCCACAAGAGTCCCACGCATAACACAAGTGAGTGTTAGACCAAGCAGTCGTTGGTGGCCGACTTGAAGGCTTCAAAATCAGATGCATGTTCCGACCCTGAGACAGAACCTGACAAAGGGAATGGCAAAGGGAATAAAATCATTGATGCGGAGCCTAGCATCACTGTTGCCACCCCCAAGATCTAGAAGAATGAGCTCCAAGACCCAGAGGAGGGGGAGCATCTTTTCCACTCATAGATGTGGGTGAATGGTTCACCACTGCAATTCCTTATCGATAGTGGCAGCAAAAAGAACCTCATTTCAGTAGAGTTCATGAAGCGGTTGGGCCTATTGACTACACCACACCCGCAACCGTATAGTATCGGGTGGCTTCATGAAGGATGAGATCTCAAAGTTCGCCAGCAGTGCCGCCTTCCCTACAACATCAAGCCCTTCACAGATGAGGTATTGTGTGATGTTACACCTTTGGATGTTTGTGATGTACTATTAGGCTAGCCATATTTATGGAGGTGACATGCTGAGTATGAGTCAAGGCCTCGCGCTGTCATTATTTCTTTAGGTGATTCATTATACAGGATACCAGAGGTAGCCCCACCTACTACCACCTCTTTGATCACTGCTAAGAAAGGCAGCAAGCTCATCTCCCAGACTAGGAAATTCAGCTGTCTGACTCACTCCCAAAGTGAGGGGAAGATCGTCACCACATCCATGACCCCCAGGAAGGGTTCCTCCATGTAGCAGTAACAACAGAGGGATACGGTCATGAAAGAACACAGGAACAACTTCTCCTCACCCACGGGGGTACCACACAAGTTTCAGGTGGGCGAAAAAGTTTGGTTACATGTGCTGATAGAACGCCTTACCAGAACCCATCCGAAACTTAGACCACTCCGACATGGTCCTTACACTAGTACCAAGGCTATGGGCAACAATGCTTTGAAGCACAACATTCCTCCATTCCTTCGCTTGCACTGAGCGTTCAATGTGGACCATAGTTTACCATGCTTCCCACCATTTCTGGACACATCAGAGATTGCAGAACAACTCACTAGAGACCCAGCTTAGCAAAAGCTTCCTCATCTCAGGGAGGAACTCAACGCAATGGGGACCATTGCTTCCTAAGGGGGGAGGAATGATCTAGGTGGAATGTTGGTGGCCACCCACCTATCCCATTTGGACCCCCACAACTGTCTCTTTTAGTTTTTTCTTTTCAGTTTCCTAAATTGTAGCACAATTTACTATTTTTAGCAGTTTTTTCGGGTCCTGAACTTCCGGAGCCGTTTTGAGGCCCTAAATGACATTTTTTGGGAAATCTGGGGCAACATCGGTCCATGCACCAACGTTTCCTTTCCCAAAGTGGTAGTGCTCGGATATATCTTTCTAACGAGCTATTGTACATGTCAAATGGAGATCGTATGCCAAAATTATGACCCCGGAGATTGATGTACCAATTTACCCAAACAGGGCCCACAATTTGGTGTTTCATCTTCTAGGGTTAGGTTTTGGGATGTGAAGGGTTTTCCATTGTTTATCAACAATAAATAGGCCTTCAAGCCTCATTGTAACACAGTTCATAGGCATGTAGCCGCCACATCTCTTCTCGGAGATAAGCTACCATCGCCCTAGCTAGTTTCTTTCCATTTCTATTTGTAAGCATATTTTAGTATATTATAGTAATGAAATGAAGTATTATTTCCACTGCATCTTTGTGTATATGGTTATCTCTGTAATTTGTTGCGTTCCTGTATAAATCCGGATCATTAACTGAGTCCAATTCATCTGGTTTATTTGAAACTTTTTTTTCAACATTGTCAGAGACTCCAGTTACTCTGATTATTCCTGATACATCTGCCTTTAGAGAAGAAGTTCAGTAGTTACAAGAGGACATTAGAACTGATCCTAGTGTAATGGAAGACACTTATATACCTGAAACAATTCCATATAGAGTTGATCCAGAACCCATCTCAATTCAAACCGAGGCTACACTTGAACCAACAGTTATTCAAGACCCTCCCATTCAGACTGAAGTTCATTTACCTGAACATCTAGACGTTGATTTTCAGTATTCATAGGGTGTCACCCCTCCAGTATCTGTCACTACAGAAGGTAGACCTTCTTCGGCTCTAGAATGGACTTGATAGTCTACCTCTTCCACTTGGTCTGATTGCTACAGAGGAGATACTAGAGGATCCCCATCTAGTACCCCATTACATTTTGGAAGTGGGATTCATTTGTGTCCTTCTACACCTGAGTTTGGTTCTTTTAATCCTCCTTCATCACGAGTTCCTATAAAAACGCTTGGAGAGATTTTCGATAGACTAAACATGTCTAAGCAACCATCAACATCTAGGAATGTGGCATCTGATGCAGCTGTGGTAGAAAATTCTGCTGCTATTTCTATAATGTTTTTTGGTACACCTGAGTCACATTTATATGGTACAGCATCTATTCCAGCTGGCTATGAATCACTAGGTGGAGTCCACTCAGGGGCTACTTCGACACCATGGCCTGCTCCTATTTATTCATCTGGAGTCCCATTTGGTCCTTCTTATGTTGAAACTTAGCAATTTGATCCTGCATGTCAGTATCAATTTGGGCAAACCAATTTTCAAAGACTGATATATCCTTTAAACACTGGACTGCTATTCCAGCAAACCCAACCTTAGTTCAGACTTGGTTTACAAGCTCAGACTAGATTTGGTCAATATCAACCCTACTGAGGACCTGGGCAACAAGGCTTTGTAGGTTATGGACAGTTGCATTTTCAAACCAGTTATCAACAACCACATTATACTAGTTATGTCCAACAACCTTATCAAAGTTACTAGCAACAGGTACATTATGCTAGTATGCAAAGACCTACTACTCAAGCAATTCCATCTTATCCTGGGTATGCTCCACCCAACCTGAATCAGTAGTTGCCTTTTGTAGCAACTCTAGAATTACCATATTTGAACCGGTTGACGAATGATCCAATTGCATACGCACCTTGGTGGCCAACGATTTCTCATAAACTTCCCTCTAATATTCCTAAGTTCAATGGAAACCCAGGTGAAGATCCATCGAATCACGTAATGACTTTTCATTTGTGGTGATCATCTAACACTATGAATGATGATTCGATAAGACTTCACCTTTTTCAGAGAACGCTCACTAGTCCAGCAGCGAAATGGTATATTGAATTGCCTAGAGCTTCATTTGATAACTTCACCATCCTTGCCACTACTTTTCTAACCCAATTTCAGTTACCCATTAGGTATGAAAAGGGAACAGAACTCCTTACCAATTTTAAACAGACCACGTCCACTCACATATCTGATCATATTCATGAGTGGCGGTGTTATCGTCAAATGGTAAAGACGTATGTTCCTAATCAGCTATTAGCTGAGTGGTTTATTAAGTCCTTATTGCCATCTATCACTAAGGACGTGGCGAAAGGAAGAGTTGTCATTGAAGAGAAAGTCATTGCTCGTGCCCAATATTTAGATTTGATCTATACTCAGTCTGGCACACTCTACAAAAAAATTATTGATGCTCCTAGACCAACCTTTTCCGTTCCACCTTCTGCTAAATCGAGTAGTAAGGAATCTCATGCTGGTGACGGTGTGATTGGTGCCTCAAGCATGAAAACTGCAAGAGGTCCATCTGGTCAAGCTCTTGTTGTTTCTAGTCAAAATAAAAATGACAATTCTCTTGCCTCAGAGATTAATGTTGTGTCATCTGACAAAGGCAAAAATCCAAAGCAACCAGGGGGCAAGAAGAAAGGGAAAAAAAATAAGAACAAACAAGAGAATTCCACTCCTGAAAAAATCATCTGAAAACCCTACTGCAGTAAGGAAACCTCCTCGTTATCCATGTTTGATATGTATCGAGGATCATTTTAAGAGAGATTATCCACATCAATCTGAGGTTACAAAACTTTTGAAGGCTTCAAATATCTCAGCAATGTTGACTGATCCATTTCTAAACCCAAAAACTAATATGGTTGCTATCGATAATGCTTCCACATTCCAAGTGCTTATGCTATCCATCGCAAACAAGCACAATGATGCTTTGGTATCGACAAGGAGTAAATATTATGGGAATCCATCATCGTCAAACAACTGGGCTATTGATCAACTTGGTGCTTCGATAATGACTTCGCCAAAAGTTGTTCCACCCATTATTCCTGAATTAACCATTAAGCCACCAAAAGGAGTCGTACATAAATTGACATTTAATCCTCGTGCTTGAGCTGCTCAAAATTATAATATAGTGGAGGATCTGGCTCAATCGCCATCTGCCATGTCGACACTTGAGGTATTGCAAAATTGTCCCTCCCAAAAGCAGCCTTTTTTATCAGCAATAGGTGGGATCGATCCAATGGATTCCGATCTCGTGGCTTTTATCATAAAGGATATAATCCCCAGTTACCAACCCAACTCACTGTCCTTATATAGGTAAAAGCCATCAATAAAAATGTTCATCGAACCATCATTGACAAGGGGGCATCTACCTGTATTATGTCGATGAGTTGCTGGAAAACTCTTGGTTCACCACCCTTGTCACGATCACCAACAACACTAAAAACTTTCGATGGAAGAACATACACTCCATATGGGATTTTAAGTAGCTTGCAAGTTGAACTGGGGGGCAAGACAGTAGATATTGAAGTCGAGGTCATTGATGGACTCCTTGACTACAATATTTTAGTAGGAAGGCCTTGGGTTTATGTGATGGCTGCCGTTGTGTCTACATATTTTAGAAAGATTTCATTTCCCTTCCAAGGTGGAATCACAATCATTGACCAACTAGCCTTTTTTGCTAACAATTCACAAACTACTGGAAGCATTCCATTGATCCATGGAAGTTCACAATCATTTCAAAATGTTGGAGTATGTCTCCTAAAAGACCCTTCCTTAATGGATACTTTTGCCCTCCCATCTCCATCTAGTTTCACAGAAGTGGCCGCAGTGGAAACCTATCATATGATATCTTCTACATCATCTGAGTTTAAGAAGAGTTCTGACTATTTTGATAGTGAGGATCATCGCGAGGTGTTCCCACCAAGCCCCATCGAATCTTTGTAGAAATCAATTTTCTAGGCTTGGGCAGTAAACCTGAATTAGCACTCGATGAGTGTTTGGGTAGATAGGTCTTTATAATATGGTACCTCTTCTGATCCTTGGTCTCGTATACATTCTACAGACGAAGGAATCATCCAATCAATGATGATAGGAGAGATTTTGTGGGAAGATTTCCATCATCATTCCCGCCTTCGAGATGACAATGAAGATTATTCAAATGACCTCAATCACTCCTCAATTGTTGATTTTTTATTAAATTCTGTAAATACAGTAGATTTTGAGCGAAATCTGTCCAACATTGAAGAAACTATCGCTATTAATATTTTGACCAAACCTAATATTGTTGAGAATATTCACGTCGGTAAATCTTGTTCTCCATCAGAACTAGATAACTATTGTGCTCTTTTTCACGAATTCAGAGATGTCTTTACATGGTCATATGAAGAAATGCCAGGCATTGACTCGAGAATTGTTGAACATGAAGTCAAGATGTATCCAGATGTCAAACCAGTACGACAATGGCTTCGACCTGTTCATCCGAAGAAAGCCACTGCAATTAAAGTAGAGGTTGAAAAAATTTTGCGTGCTGGCTTCATTTACCCTATACCTCTCACTGATTGGGTATTGAATATTTTTCCTGTGATGAAAAAACAAGGAAAGATAAGCGTGTGCATCGACTATAGGGATGAAAATCAAGCATGTCCGAAGGAAAACTATCTTACACCTTGTTGGAAATAATACTAAGAGGGGGGGGGGTGAATCAGTATTAGCAAATCACTAACTTTTTCATTTCCATACTTAGATTCATATACGCTACTTCAGTTAAGATAACCCACCTGTACACGCAACTGTGAATAATGCAACTAGCGTATATCAGTTAACTAATGATTCAGTTAATCCGTTATATGTCGATCCTTAAACAGTGCATTATAACTTTATTCACCATAGAAATAGTAAATAGGTGCAGTAAAATAGAACAGATCATCACACATAAGAAGCACACATGAACACCATGATATAAGGTGGAAACCCAATGCGGGACAAAAACCACCTGCTGCTGTTTTCTTTAATATAAGAAAAACCTGTTTACAATCTTGTACTGGTGTAGACTCATACCAGTACACAGGCACCCACCTGCGGAAGGCTACTACCTTCTCTCATTCTCCAGTTTCTACTGGAAGGGAGCTCCAACCACCTGGCTCTTGTACTAGCCGATATATTTACTAGTATGTAGGCGCCGGCCTACAGAAGGCTACAACCCTCTCTTTTCTTCTAGGGACCATGTTTCATAAATTTTCATATTGGATCCATAAATACAAAACAATCACCACTGTAATACAATCATAAACTACACCTGCATCATCCATCTCTGAATCACCCAATACTGAATCACTAAAGCCCTGTCATCAAAACACAGTAACCAGAACACACAGCAGAACACAAAACTATGCAATAACAATCAGACCCAACTGCAAATTCAAATATCATACTTCATAATGTATACGCTACTATGATGACCAAACCGGTGTACATATGTTCTTTAACTAAAGCCAACCCATGTACAGATCTGCAAATATTTACTCATAACTTTGCAGCTGTTCCAGACATCAGGCATACCCAGATCATAACATTCATACAATAAAACATGCATCAATAATTCAGATCTACTCTATCCATGATCAAACCACATGATGATAATAAATTCCAAGCCTTATGATCCTGATCCATCATCAACCGCATAGGTGCATCCTTGATTCAGATCAAGCACAGCATCACAAACCCATAACCAGCATACTAGATCTCACACTTCATCAAATATTCAATCCTTGCACAGTTGCGCCCTTTGGCCTAATGATCTTCTCCTTATATAGGTTTAGGCCTCTCTCAATACCATGGTCGAAAACCATGTAGAACCAATACCTTGGACCCAATACCTAGGATCAACACTTCGGACCAAATACCATGGACCAATACCAAAATACCATGGACCAAATACCACAGACCAAAACTTAGTTTTCCAACATGTACGCACCTTTCCTTCTGTGAACTTGCGTGTGTACATATACGCACCTTTTTTTCTGCTCACCCACATGTATATGCACTTTCATCAAGGTTAACCTGCGTATACCTCTCTCTTGACCTGTTGTACTATGATCTATCATCTGATTGAGCTACCGCCAAGGACAACACTTGTATCGTACCTCTGAGTGAGTTGCCATCAAGGACAAAACCTGTATCATAATGCCAACACACCCTTTATTGACAACATTATTGATGAATGTGTCAGATGCGAAATCTTTTCATTCATGGATGGACTTTCTGAATACAATCAAATCAATATTCGCCGACAGGACTAGTCAAAAACTGCATTTATATGTCTTTGGGGCACATTCGCGTATCGTAAAACACAGGGGAAACTTTTCAGAGGGCAATGAATTACACCTTCCATGACATCAAACACATCGTTCAACCATATCTCGACGATCTACTTGCTCATTCGCAAAAATGGACTAATCATCCATAGCATTTGAGAGCCATATTTTTACGTTGCTGACACTACAAGATACGACTCAATCCGCACAAATGTGTGTTTTGTGTTGGTTCTGGTCAACTGCTTGGTTTTGTAGTTTCTAAGGATGGAATTTGACTCAACCCATTTAAGGTTCAGGCAATTCTTGACATGCCTCCACCTTCAAATTTGCTTCAGATTTAGAGACTCCAAGGGAAAGCTAACTTTCTGAGGAGGTTCATTCCACATTATGTTGAGCTCACTAAAGGTTATACACGTGTTTTGAAAAAAGGGGTACCCTTCCACTGGGATCAAGTTGTGCAAGCTTCCTTTGATGCTTTAAAATATTCCCTGATAAAAGAATCATTAATGTATGCTCCTCAATACCAAAAAGACTTCAACCTGTATCTTGCCACTGCAGATACAACCATCGCTATGGTTTTAGTGCAACAACATGACGGAATTAAACATCCTATATATTATTTAAGTTGTAATCTTAATGATACAGAAAGCAAGTACTCTTATGTTGAAAGGTTGGCTTTAGTAGCTGTTCAAGCAGTATAGAGATTTTAACACTATGTACTCTTCCGCAAAACTACCATTGTGTCAGATTGCAACCCTATGACATACATTTTGTCACGTCAATTGCTGGGGGCCAAATATTCCAAATGGATAGCCATTTTATAGGAGTTTGATTTGGAATTCACCATATCCAAATCAAAGAAGTCTCTCGTCTTTGCAGAGTTACTTTGCGACCTTCCCTTGTCCTCCAACGATTTAACATTGAAAGCATCAATTGTGGATGAGACTCTATTTCTGATATCGTCAAGGGATCCGTGGTACAGGGGTATACTGGTCTATCTCTAGCCCCAAAATTTTAGACCTAACACCTCTCACTCTGAACAACAATGTACACAATACCAAGCCAAAGACTATCTGATCATTGGTGATACACTTTATTGTCATGGTGTTGATACGGTTTTACGCAAAGTGCCTCACGCATGAGGAGGTAGAAAAAGTTTTGAATGATTGTCATTCAGGTGCTTGTGGGGGGCATCTACATGGTTACACTACTGCACAAAAAATCTTACGAGTTGGTTACTTCTGGTCCACCATATTCAAAGATTGCATAATTACAATCAGAAGTTGCCATGCTTGTTAGATTTTTGATCGCAAAACTAGATTACCACCTGCACCACTGCATCCAGTTATTGATGTTGGCCCATTCGCTAAATGGGGCATTGATTTCATGACATGTAACCCCACCTCAGCTGAGGGGCATAGGTATATTATAGTCATTGTTGACTATTTTACAAAATGTTCTGAGGCGATGCCTACATTGAACAACAACGGTGAAATCGCTGCTCTTTTCTTTTTCAATCATGTAGTTTCTAGATTTGGTGTACCACAGGCTATAGTCACAGATCATGGGTCACGTTTTCGCAATCACATGATGATCGAATTAAATACAAAATTAGGATTGTCCCCTGATACTTCTACTCCATATTATCTTCAGGCTAATGGATAAGTTGAGGAAATCAACCAAGTCCTTAAGTGCATGCTGCAGAGAATGATTGGAGTCCATAAACAGAATTGGCATTTAATCCTGTACTCAGCTCTGTAGGCATATAGGACTTTGGTGAGAAATGTTACTGGATTTATGCCATTTCAGTTGGTGTATGCTCTGGAATCAGTCTTACCAATTCAGTGCGAAATCTCATCCCTCGAGCTTGCAATTGATCTGCTTCCTGAAACTTCTGAAGAAGAGGCTCATTCCTTGGAGTTAATCCATCTGGATGAAACCCATTGTGATGCCACATTGGCTAACGAAGCACATAAGGAATGCATTAGGACACTATATGACAAAAATGTCAAGCCTCATATCTTCTCAGAAGGTGACCTGGTCTTGCTTTACGATCAAGATTCTGACAAATTAGGAGCAGGTAAATTTGAACCATTATCGATGGGCCCCTACATTGTTAAATGAGTATTGAAAAAAGGAGCCTACAAGCTAGTCGATTATGATGGCATTCCACTATTGCAGCCTCGAAACGGGTTGTATCTTAAATGTTACTATGCTTGATTAAGTGTGGTAAACTCATTGTACATATGCTTTGATTGAATTTTTTGAGTGTTTTCTTTTAGATTTGTCATTTTGGTTAGGTAATCCACTTCACATTTGTTGTAGATGTCAGACTTTTTGGAACTATTTGTTGGGTATGCTGATGGAGCTAGTGATAGTATGCGGAATCTATCTTCTGCGACCTAGGCCATCTTTGCTCCAAGCGGCAAGTTAGTGAGTTTCAGAGGGATATGTATTGGTTGATCGATGAACAACATCACTGAGTATAGTGCGTTGATTGAACTTCTCTCTGATTCCATTTCAAATGGAACACGTCGACTCATTGTCAGGCTATATTCACAACTCGTCATTTTATAGCTTACTGGCATTTATTCTGTTCAGAACCCAGCTATTTATCACATGTTCCTAAGAGTTAGGACTTTGGAAAGACATTTTGATTCCATTCAATATCAACACATTTCCAGAAACTTAAACAAATTGAATGATTCATTAGAAAACTATGTGTTAAATAGACATTTACAACATTTGTAAAGAAAGCATTTCACATCAACATTTGCATTAGGATTTTATCACTTAGCCAAAATAAAACTCCAAAAATCAAAAGTAGATAGCTATTTATAGTTTTTACAAAATGTTTTGCGTCCAAGACAAAATCGGTCATCTGACCTAGAAACTCAAAATGAATGCAGAAAAACATCCTAGACTAGTGATACTGGTGATAACATGTCACTACCTGTGCTATCATGCACAGGAGCCTAGTCCAATGACTCGGTACACTAGTAGTATGGCGCTATAACCTCAAAGGTAACTCATCGGTCCTGACATCCTGAATGCCAAGAGTGAGGCCCTCGATCTGATCTTGCCACACTGCCAGGGTCTCTGATATGTCCAGATCCCAAAGGATGGCCCTCCGTACAGCCTCTCCTGCTGGAGCATCATCTGCTTCCCGTGCATGTGCCATTGGTCTCACTGGTCCAATATCTGCATTTGTTTAGTCTTGGTAACATCAAAAACACATATGAGTTTATTTAGTCTTGATAACATCAAAAACAAAAAAACATTATAAAACTGGAAAACAAAGATATGATCGAATCATTTTACCTATAGCACTCCACTGTTCACCAATTGGTAATGCCAAATCCGGATCACCTCGGAAATCCATCCTGACATATGGATACTCTGCAAACACCATCTCCTGGCAGTTGAACAACTCAAAAAAGGCATCTGAGAAGGAGATCTATGACTAGCTGGCATGTCTAGCCATAAGATCCACCCATCTCTGCATCCGTGGTTCCCTCAGTGCTGGCAATCCAAGTGAAATGTTTTGAGGTTGCATTAGTGGAATTATTTCCAAAGCAGAAGCAGTCAAAATGGATCCATAACCAAAGTTCTTGGTTCTTCCATTCTTTACTTTGGACACTTGTTCTTTTACAATAGGAAGTATCGCCTCACACCAATTGAACACCTTCAGTTCTAGGCATTCCAGCGCATACTGCATATAAGATCTGTTCGCTAAACGTAAGGCCACGCTACCATCCAATCTAGCAATTGTAAATAGAATGGTCCTCAAAGGTCGATCAGTAACATTCCTAATATTAATCTTACCATCTCTACTGGATTGAGATCCATCCCTGTAGAGCTGACAAATGCAACCTTTCATAGATTCACCCCCATGAACAAATCTTGATAGTGAAAGAGGGGCACCATGCCTTGACAAACTTGTCAGAAAGTAAATATCCTCGACCATGAAAGGAATAGATTTACCTATAATCTGGAATACCTGGTCATACTGACTGGCCTATTGGTAGGTCAGTATGCGTCACACCTTTCGATACTGGCTAGGTGCGATGATTGAGGAACGAGATATTTAAACCCCAGGGGCCTGGAAAAGTGAAAAAACTTGCTCAGAATCAAGAAAAGATGGAATGAAAATGAAGAGCTTAAGGATAGCTCCTACCTGGTCCTGATAGCATGGAGAATGGTCCACAGGATCTCCCGAAATCAACTGGTGAAATTTGAGGGGGAAAACCACTTCAAAGCTCCAAATCCCAAATTTGAAATGAAATGATGAAAATGAAATTTTGAAACTACTTTTTATGTTGAGTATTCATGTACATCAAAGTGAAATGTTAGTTTTAGTTCATTTCTCGTCCATATATGTGTATTTCTAATCATGTGATGGGGTTTTGAGCAGGTTGAACGACTAATGAAGGAATATGATGTGCTAAATAGTGAATTGAACATCTTTGACCACCAAGCATAGTTTCTTCATTTTGAGCTTGTGTAAAAATGAAACCGAATCCAAGCATAGTTCCCCATGGTTCAAGCTTGTCTAAAAATGAACCCATTTTCAACTAATTAACCTTTGTGATTACCATTCTATCAACCTTTTAAGCCTTGGTTGTGTACATCCCATCAACCACCATCCCTTTGGCTAGTCATATGCTCTCACTTGGTTGTTTTACCCTTTTTGAGGAACAGTTGCAATTAGTGGTCTTATTAGCCACCCTATTTTCATAAATCAACATGTTTTGAGAAGTTCCAAAATCACCGGAACTAGTTGCTACCCTAGACACGACTCGTTCCTCAAAATAGAGTCCTCTTTAAACCCTTTTCAGACTCATTAAATATGAAAATATTGTCAAGCGTTGGTCTTTTCCAGCTCGTTAAAGTATTGGAAATGTCATCCCTCCTATATTATTTTATCCTTTTTCGGACCTGAGGGATTATTTTATGAAAAAGAACTTATGGAGTTTTCTTTTTGTCCCTTTTAAAACTCTCTAACATGAAAAGGACCGATTTATCCTTGTCGTTAAACTCGCTAAAACAATAGCGACAAACTTTTCCATCTAGACGAGACCGAGTTTCACTGCCGCTAGACTCATTAAAACATTAAATAGTGACAGGTTTGCTCGAAGGGTGAATTATAGAACAAGCATATGTTATCCTCCTCAAGCTTAACAAAAATAAAGAGGTACTAGTCAACAATGACTGGGGAAAAAGGGAAAAAACTTGAAGAATTTATGGTGGCAAGTCGCTCTTGAAAATGACACTTTCACTTCATCTCCATTATTGAGTTGGGTTGGTTTATTCCGTTCACCGGTCATCTCACCATTTGTCTTTCATACCATCCATCTTTTGGGGTTAACACTACGAATTCATCTCAGTGTCACCAACATGTTCAAGAGAAGTCATTCAGTTGAGAAATCACCATCCAGTTAATGTCTCATCCACTGCAATACCTCCAACCTTCATTTTTTCATGGAATGCTAGGAACCAAAGGTGTTCAATTGGTGTGATGCGATACTTCTTGTCATAAAAAAACATTTGTCCAAAATAAAGAATGGAAGAACCAAGAAATTTGGTTATGGATCCATATTGAATGCTTTTGCTTTGGAAAGAATTCTGTTGATGCAACCTCAAAACATTTCACTAGGATTTCCAGCAACGAGGGAACCACGAATGCAGAGATGGGTGGACCTTATGGCTAGACATGCCGACCAGTCATAGATCTCCTTCTCAGATGCCTTTTTCGAGTGGTTCAATCGCCAGGATATGGTGTTTGCAGAGTATCCATGTGTTGGGATGGATTTCTGAGGCGATGCAGATTTGGCATTACCAGCTGGTGAGCAGTGGAGTGCTATAGGTAAAATGGTTTGACCACATCTTTGTTTTTTTAGTTTTATAATGTTTTGTGTTTTTTATGTTTCTCCCCTTTGACAAATCCTACAACTCCTCCCTATACTTAACACGCTTGGAGAGTACCTGCACAAGTACAGCAACAAAGAACCGTCAAAGTATCGTGATCTATTACAACATAAACATTACAAAATCATATATATAATGAACAAATGATAGCACTCACAAATGATAACATTCACAATTGCACAATCATATGGAAGAAAACTTGAAGAGCTTTAATAATAGAAAGGAGAATTACAACCCAATTGTCTGATCCAACATCACCCTCCCAGCTTCAATATTTCTTCACCTCATGAAATAGCAAGATCACTCCAACAATACAATGCTCTTTCCTCAATTACAAACTATCAGCACTTCCTTGCAATTCACAATATTTTAGCCTCTAGATATCTTGAATTGGAGATCCATTTATAGATGTTTGCAAGGGTGTGAGTCATCCATGGGGTTTGATTAGTGTCATTCCACTTGTTACAATTGGTTCCACAAGAGAAGGGATTGGATTTTCTTAGATCCCTTATTCATCCTTGGCCGAATTCAGAGAGGTAAGTGGCATAGGAGAAGTTTCTAGAAGATTCCATGAGCAACCACCTAGCAAACTGTCCTGGACATTTGTCCATCCTTGCCCATTGCACCCTATAGAAGGCCTAAACAGTATGCATTGCACCCTGGAAGTGTATCACTCAGTATGCATCACACTTTGCAAGTGGAGGAGTCAATATGGTTCAATTTAGGCAGTTTCTGAATGGTTTCTCCAAAAATAAAACTCCAAAATAAAACTTCAAAAATCAAAAGTAGATAGCTGTTTATAGTTTTTACAAAATGTTTTGCGTCCAATACAAAATCGGTCATCTAACCAAGAAACTCAAAATGAATGCAGAAAAACATCCTAGACTAGTGATGCTGGTGATAGCATGTCATTGCTTGTGCTATCATGCGTAGGAGCCTAGTCCAACGACTCGGTACACCAGTAGTATGGCTCTATAACCTCAAAGGTAACTCATCGACCTTAACATCCTGAATGCTGAGAGTGAGGCCCTCAATCTGATCCTGTAACACTTCCAAGGTCTCCGATATGTCTAGATCCCGAAGGATGGCCCTCCCTACAGCCTCTCCGACTGGAGCGTCATCTGCTTCCCGTGGATGTGCCACTGGTCGCACTGTTCCAATATCTACACACACATATGAGTTTATTTAGTCTTGGTAACATAAAAAACACAAAAACATTATAAAATTGGAAAACAAAGATATGGTCGAATCATTTTACCTATAGCACTCCACTACTCACCAACTGGTAATGCCAAATCTAGATCGCCTCAGAAATCTATCCCGACATATGGATACTCCGCAAACACCATCTCCTGGTAGTTGAACCACTCAGAAAAGGCATCTGAGAAGGAGATCTGTGACTGGTCGACATGTCTAGCCAAAATATCCACCGATCTCTGCATCCGTGGTTCCCTCGGTGCTGGCAATCCCAGTGAAATGTTTTGAGGTTGGATTAATGGAATTCTTTCCAAAGCAAAAGCAGTCAATATGGATCCATAACCAAAGTTCTTAGTTCTTCCATTATTTACTTTGGACATTTGTTCTTTTACAATAGGAAGTATCGCCTCACACCAATTGAACGCTTTCGCTTCCAGGCGTTCCAGGGCATACTACATGTAAGATCTGTTCACTAAATGTAAGGCCGCGCTGCCAGCAAATCTAGCAAAGGTAAATAGAATGATCCTCAAAGGTCAATCAGTAACATCCCAGATATTAATATTACCATCTCTACTGGGTTGAGATCCATCCCTGCAGAACTAACGAATGTAATCTTTCACGGATTCACCCCCACGAGAAAATCCTGATAGTGAAAGAGGGGCACCACGCCTCAACAAACCCATCAGAAAGTAAATATCCTCGGCCGTGAAAGGAATAGATTTACCTCTGATCTAGAATACTTGGTCATACTGACTGGCCTATTGGCAGGTTAATATGCATCGTACCTTTTGATACTGGCTAGGTGCGATGATTGAGGAACAAAATATTTAAACCCTAGGGGCTTGGAAAAGTGAAATAACTTGCTCAGAATCAAGAAAAGATGGAATGAAAATGAAGAGCTTAAGGATAGCTCCTACCTGGTCCTGACGGCGTGACGAATGGTCCACAGGATCTCCCAAAATCAACTGGTGAAATTTGAGGGGGGAAATCGCTTTAGAGCTCCAAATCCCAAATTTGAATGAAATGATGAAAATGAAATGTTGAAACTACTTTCTATGCTTGCTATTCATGTACTTCAAAGTGAAATGTTAGTTTTATTTCATTTTTCGTCCATATATATGAATTTCTAATCATGTGATGGAGTTTTGAGCAGGTTGAATGACTGATGAAAGAATCTAATGTGCTAAACAGTGAATTGAACATCTTTGACCACCAAGCATAGTTTCTTCATTTTGAGCTTGTGTAAAAATGAAACTGAATCCAAGCATAGTTCCCTATGGTTCAAGCTTGTCTAAAAATGAACCCATTTTCAACTAATTAACCTTTATGATTGCCATTCTATCAGCCTTTTGAGCCTTGGTTGTGTACATCCCATCACCATCATCCCTTTGGCTAGTGATACGCTCTCACTTGGTTGTTTTACCCTTTTTGAGGAACAATTGCAATGAGTGGTCTTATTAGCTACCCTCTTTTCATAAATCAACATGTTCTGAGAAGTTCCAAAATCACCCAAACCAGTTGCTACCATAGACACCACTCGTTCCTTAAAATAGAGTCCTCTTTAAACCCTTTTAAGACTCATTAAATGTGAAAAGATTGTTGAGCGCTTGTCTTTTCCAGGTCGTTAAAGTATTGGAAATGTCATCCCTCCTGTATTATTTTATCCTTTTTTAGACCTGAGGAATTATTTTACAAAAAAGAACTTATGGAGTTTTCTTTTCATCCCTTTTCAAACTCTCTAAACATGAAAAGGACCAAGTTATCCTTGTCATTAAACTCATTAAAACAATAGCGACAGACTTGTCCATCTAGACGAGGCCAAGTTTCACTGTCGCTAGAGTCGTTAAAACATTAAATAGCGACAGGTTTGCTCGAAGGGCGAATTATAGAACAAGCATAGATTATCCTCCTCAAGCTTGACAAAAATAAAGAGGTACTGGTCAGCAATGACTGTGGAAAAAGGGAAAAAACTTAAAGAATTTATGGTAGCAAGTCGCTCTTGAACATGACACTTTCACTTCATCTCCATTATTGAGTTGGGTTGGGTTATTCCATTCACCAGTCATCTCAGCATTGGTCTTTCACACCATCCATCTTTTGGGGTTAACACTACCAATTCATCTCATGTCGCCAACATGTTTAAGAGAAGTCATTCAGTTGAGAAATCACCATCTAGTTAATTCTCATCCACTGCCATACCTCCAAACTTCATTTTTTCATGACCGCTATTCCTGAACCTTGTGTCATCAGTTCATTTTTCACCCCCAGAAATCATTTGCTTCTTTTTGTGTCATAGATGTGGGATACATCATGTCCCTCCTACGATGAGTCGTTTCTTGTTGACATCAGCTCATTATGCATGAAGTTGACATAGAAACAACCCTTTGAGTGCTTTGAAGTTTGCATACATCAATGGCATGTTTCTCACTTCCGATGACAGGTTGACTTCAATGGCCTTCGACTGAAAGATTTTGCATGGTGTTCGACATCAGATCATGTATTCACACCACGTGAATTGTACTGTAGTACCTTGAGGGTCATTATCATTATCGGTGATTCCTCTCGTGTCTGTTAATAGCTCACATTATTGGCTGGTAATCAGGCGATGTCTTTCCATGTTCGACTTTAGGACATCTCTTCACATGGTTTGACTTGTACATCGAGCGAAGATTGAACGAGTTTGAAGACCTTGGATCTAGTTTCATCCATCCGGGCTGCGATATATTCAGGGAGATAAAAACATCAAATGTGTAGAGGCTCTACAAGGATGGTCATCGTAACCATGGATGATGACTATATATCTAAAGAATCACCAGTCTGTATCTGCAGATGCCTATCTGGTCTATGTACATGAAATGAAATTTATAAAGCTGAGCATGAGAATGCCTCCCTTATCTAGATAATGAAAATCATATTATGATGATGTATTGTATTGTAACTTATGCAGGTCACCTTCCAGTTGGAAACTTCGGATCCTCATGATAATGCATTTCATGACATGAATATTTATGACCTCATGCTTTAGGGGGAAACCGTTATAGACATATTTGGGCACATCAACCCCAAACTTATATATCGAAGTATTAGGGCTCATCAACCCCTAAAATAGTTTTTTCATACCCTAAAGGAACATAGTCATCTGAATACATCATTCCCCAAAAGTTCCATCTGAGAAACCATCTAGAAGCTACCTAAATTGAACAATACTCACTGCTCCACTGGCAAAGTGCGATGCATACTGAGTGGTACACTACCAAGGTGCGATACATGCTGTTCAGGCCTTCTATAGGGTGCGATGGGTGAGGATGGACAAATGTCCGGGACAATTTTCTAAGTGGTTGGTCATGGAATATTCTAGAAACTTTTCCTATGCCACTTGCTTCTCCCTCTAAGTTTGGAAGCAACCCTAGAAACAATAGTTTAAAGCAATTCAATGATTTCTTCTATGTGTAACAGATAAGAGAAAGATAATGGAACCAACCTGGAACTTCTGCTTAATCCCTTACTTTATCTCTCTCCCCTTTGATAGATCTTACAACTCCTCCCCGTACTTAACACGCTTGGAGGGCACCTGCACAAGTACAACAACAAAGAACCGTCAAAGCATCGTGATCTATTACAACATAAACATTATAGAATCGGATATATAATGGACAAATGATAGCATTCACAAATGATAACATTCACAATTGCACAATCATATGGAAGAAAACTTGAAGAGCTTTATTAATAGAAAGGAGAATTACAACCTAGTTGTCTGATCCAGCATCATCCTCCCAGCTTCAATCCTTCTTCACCTCATGAAATAGCAAGATCACTCCAACAATATAATGCTACTTCCCCAATTACAAACTATTAGCACTTCCTTGCAATTCACAATATTCCAGCCTTTTGAGCCTTGGTTTTGTACATCACATTGCCACCATCCCTTTGGTTGATCATACGTTTTCACTTGGTTGTTTACCCTTTTTGAGGAATAGTTGCAATGAGTGGTCTTATTGGCTAGCCTCTTCACATAAATCAACATGTTTTGAGAAGTTCCAACATCACCGGAACTAGTTGCTACCTTAGACACCACTCGTTACTCAAAATAGAGTCCTCTTTAAACCCTTTTTAGACTCGTTAAATATGAAAAGATTGTCGAGCGCTTGTCTTTTCCCGCTCGTTAAAATATTGGAAATGTCATCCCTCCTATATTATTTTATCCTTTTTCAGACCTGAGGGATTAATTTACAAAAAAGAACTTATGGAGTTTTCTTTTTTTCCCTTTTGAAACTCTCTAAACATGAAAAGGACCGAGTTATCCTTGTCGTTAAACTCATTAAAACAATAGCGACAGACTTGTCCATCTAGACGAGACCGAGTTTCACTGTCGCGAGACTCATTAAAACATTAAATAGTGACAGGTTTGCCCTAACGATGAATTATAGAACAAGCATATGTTATCCTCCTCAAGCTTGACAAAAATAAAGAGGTAATGGTTAGCAATGACTAGCAAAATAGGGAAAAAACGTGAAGAATTTATGGTAGCAAGTTGCTCTTGAACATGACACTTTCACTTCATCACCATTATTGAGTTGGGTTGGGTTATTCCATTCATCGATCATCTCACCATTGGTCTGTCATACCATCCATCTTTTGGGGTTAACGCTACTAATTCATCTCAGTGTCGCCGACATGTTCAAGAGAAGTCATTTAGTTGAGAAACCACCATCCAGTTAAGGTCTCATACACCAATACCTCCAACCTTCATTTTTTCATGACCACCATTCCTGAACCTTGTGTCGTCAGTTTATTTTCACCTCCAGAAATCATTTTCTTCATTTCGTGTTGTAGATGTGGGATACATCAAGGCCCTGCTATGACGAGTCACTTCTTGTCGACGTTAGCTCATTATCCAAGAAGTTGATTTAGAAACAACTCTTTTAGTGCTTTGAAGCTTGCATACATCAATGGCAAGTTTCTCAATTCTAGCGACAGGTTGACATCAATGGCCTTCGACCAAAAGATTTTGCCTTGTGTTTGACATCAGATCATATATTCACACCATGTGAATTGTATTGTAGTACCTTGAGGGTTATTATCATTATTGGTGATTCCTCTTGCATCTGTTAACAGCTCACATCATTGGTTGTTAATCAGGCAATGTCTTTCCATGTTCGACTTCAGAACATCTCTTCACATGGTTTGACTTGTACATCGAGCGAAGATTGAACGAGTTTGAACACCCAGGATCTAGTTTCATCCATCTGGGCTGCAACATATTCACAGATATAAAAACATCAAATGTACAAAGGCTCTGCACATATCGTCATCCTAACCATGGACAATGACTCTATATCTGAAGAATCACCAATCTGCATCTGCAGATGACTATCTGATCTATGTACATGAAATGAAATTTATAAAGCTGAGAATGGGAATGCCTCCCTTAGCTAAATCATGAAATTATATTATGATGATGTATTTTATTGTAACTTATGCAAGTCACCTTCCAGTTTGAAACTTCGGATCCTCATGATAAAGCATTTCACCCGACATGAATATTTATGACCTCATGCTTTAGGGGGCAACTGTTACAGACATATTTGGGCACATCAAATCAAAACTTATATGTCGATGTATTAGGGCTCATCAACTCCTAAAAGATTTGTTTCATACCCTAAAGGAACATAGTCATTTGAATACATCATTCCCCAAAAGTTCCATTTGAGAAACCATCCAGAAATTGCCTAAATTGAACCATGTTGACTGCTCCACTAGCAAAGTGCGATGCATATTGAGTGGTACACTACCAAGGTGCAATGAATACTGTTTAGGCCTTCTATAGGGTGTGATGGGTGAGGATGGACAAATGTCCGAGATAGTTTTCTACGTGGTTTCTCATGGAATCTTCTAGAAAATTCTCCTATGCCACTTGCCTCTCTAAATTCACCCAAGGATGAATAAGGGATCTAAAATCCAATCCCCTCTCTTGTGGAACCAATTGTAACAAGTGGAATGACACTAATCAAATCCCATGGATGACTCACACCCTTGAAAACATCTATAAATGGATCTCCAATTCAAGAGATCTAGAGGCTAAAATATTTTTAATTGCAAGGAAGTGCTGATAGTTTGTAATTGAGGAAGGAGCATTGTATTGTTGGAGTGATATTTTTATTTCATGAGGTGAAGAAAGATTGAATATGGGAGGATGATGCTGGATCAGACAACTGGGTTGTAATTCTCCTTTCTATTAATAAATCTCTTCAATTTTTCTTCCATGTGATTGTGCCATTGTGAATGTTATCATTTGTGAATGCTATCATTTGTTCATTATATATCTGATTCTATAATGTTTATGTTGTAATAGATCACGATGCTTTGACGGTTCTTTGTTGCTGTACTTGTGTAGGTAATCTCCAAGCATGTTAAGTATGGGGAGGAGTTGCAGGATCTGTCAAATGGGAGAGAGATCAAGCAAGGGATTAAGCGGAAGTTCCAGGTTGGTTCCATTATCTTTCTCTTGTCTGTTACACATAGAAGAAATTGTTGAATTGCTTTAAACTGTTGTTTCTAGAGTAGCTGCCAAAAACACAGTTTAAATGTGATGATATTGAATGGAATCAAAATGTCTTTCCAAAATCTTAACTCTTAGGAACATGCGATAAATAGCTGGGTTCCAAATGGAATAAATGCCAGTAAGCTGTCGAATGACGAGTTATGAATCTAGCCTGACAATGAGTTGGCGTATGCCATGTGAAATGGCACCAGAGAGAAGTTCAGTAAACATGCTATACTCAGTGGTGTTGTTCGTCTATCGACCAATACATATCCCCCTGAAACTCACTAACTCGCCGCTTGGAGCGAAGATGGCCCGGGCCGTAGAAGATAGGTTCTGCGTACTATGACTAGCTTCGTTGGCATACCCAACAAATGGTTCTGAAATGTCTGACATCTGCAACAAATGTGAAGTGGATTACCTAACCAAAATGACAACTCTAAAAGAAAACACACAAAAAATGCAATGAAAGCATATGTACAATGAGTTTACCACACTTAATCAAGCATAGTATCGTTTAAGATACAACCCGTTTCGGGGTTGCAACAGTGGAATCCCATCAGAATCGACTAGCTCGTAGGCTCCTTTTGTCAATACCCATTTAACAATGTAGGGGCCCATCCATAATGGTTCAAATTTACCTGCTCCTAATTTGTTAGAATCCTAATCGTAAAGCAAGACCAGGTCACCTTCTGAGAAGATACCAGGCTTGACATTTTTGTCATACTGTGCCTTGACATGTTTCTTATGTGCTTCGTTAGCCAACGCGACATCACTACGGATTTCATCAAGATGGATTAACTCCAAGAAATGAACCTCTTCTTCAGAAGTTTTAGGAAGCAGATCAATTGCAAGCTTGAGGGATGATATTTCGCACTGAATTGGTAAGACTGCTTCCAGACCATACACCAACTGAAAGGGTGTAAATTGGGGTGCATTTCTCACCGAAGTCCTATATGCCCACAAAGCTAAGTACAGGATTAAATGCCAAATTCTGTTTATGGACTCCAATCATTCTCTGCAGCATGCACTTAAGGACTTTGTTGATTGCCTCAACTTGTTCATTAGCCTACAGATAATATGGAGTAGAACTATCATGGGACAGTCCTAATTTGGTAGTTAATTTGATCATCATGTGATTGCGAAAACATGACCCATGATCTGTGACTATAGCCTGTAGTACACCAAATCTAGAAACTACATGATTGAAAAAGAAAAGAGTAGCTGTGTCGCCGTTGTTGTTCAATGTAGGCATCGCCTCGACCCATTTTCTAAAATAGTCAACAATGACTATAATATACCCATGCCCCCTGTCCGAGGTGGGGTTACATGCCATGAAATCAATGCCCCACATATAAAATGGGCCAACAACAATGACTAGATGCAGTGGTGCAAGTGGTAATCAGGTTTTGCGATAAAAAATCTGACAATCATTGCAACTTTTGACTGCAATTATGCAATCTTTGAATATGGTGGGCCAAAAGTAACCAGCTTGTAAGATATTTTGTGCAGTAGCGTAACCAGATAGATGCCCCTCACAAGCACCTAAATTACAATCATTCAAAACTTTTTTGGCCTCCTCATGCGTGAGGCACCTTCGTAAAACCATATCGATACCATGATGGTAAAGTGTATCACCAACGATCAGATAGTCTTTGGCTTGGTATCGAGTACATCGTTGTTCAAAGTGAGAGGTGTTAGGCCTAAAAGTTTGGGTCTGGAGATAGACCAGTATATCACTGTACCACAGATCGCTTGATGATATCAGAAACAGAGTCTCCTCCACGATTGATGCTTTTGATGTTAAATCATTGGAGGACGAGGGAAGGTTGCAAAGTAACTCTGCAAAGACGAGAGACTTCTTTAATTTGGATTTGGTGAATTCGAAATCAAACTCCTGCAATATGGCTATCCATTTGGAATATTTTCCCCCTAGCAATTGACGTGACAAAATGTATGTCATAGGGTTGCAATCTGACACAATGGTAGTTTTGCGAAAGAATACATAGTGTCGAAATCTTTGTACTGCTTGAACAGCTGCTAAAGCCAACTTTTCAACATAAGAGTACTTTCCTTCTGTATCATTAAGATTACGACTTAAATAATATATAAGATGTTCAATTCCGTCATGTTGTTGCACTAAAACCATAGCGATGGTTGTATCTGTAGTGGCGAGATACAGGCTGAAGTCTTTTTGTTAGTCAGGAGCGTATATTAATGATGCTTTTATAAGGGAATCTTTTAAAGCATCAAAGGAAGCTTGCACAACCTAATCCCAGTGGAAGGGTACCCATTTTTTCAAAAGACATGTATAACCTTTAGCGAGCTCAGCATAATGTGGAATGAACCTCCTCAGAAAGTTAACTTTCCCTTGGAGTCTCTGAATCTGAAGCAAATTTGAAGGTGGATGGATGTCAAGAATTGCCTGAACCTTAAAAGGGTCGAGTCAAATTCCATCCTTAGAAATTATAAAACCAAGCAGTCGACTAGAACCAACACAAAACACACATTTGTGCAGATTGAGTCGTATCTTGTAGTGAAGGCAACGTAAAAATATGGCTCTCAAATGCTGCGGATGATCAGTTTGTTTTCGAGAATGAGCAGGTAGATTGTCGAGATATGGTTGAATGATGTGTTTGATGTCATGGAAGGTGTAATTCATTGCCCTCTGAAAAGTTTACGTTGCGTTTTACGATACACGAATGTGCCCCACGGACATATAAATGCAGTTTTTGACTGGTCCTGTGGGTGAATATTGATTTGATTGTATCCAGAAAATCCATCCCTGAATGAAAAGATTTTGCATCCAGCACATTCATCAATAATCTAGTCAATAAAGGGTGTAGGATAGTTTTCCTTCGGACATGCTTGATTTACATCCCTATAGTCGACACACACTCTTATCATTCCTTGTTTTTCATCACAGGAACAATATTCGATACCCAATTAGTGAGAGGTACAGGGTAAATGAAGTCAACACGCAAAAGTTTTTCAACCTCTGCTTTAATGGCAGTGACTTTCTTCAAATGAATAGGTCGAAGCCGTTGTCGAACTGGTTTGACATCTGTATACATCTTGATTTCATGTCCAACAATTCTCGAGTCAATGCCTCACATTTCTTCATATGACCATGCAAAGACATCTCCGAATTCGCGAAAAAGAGCACAGTAGTTATCTAGTTCTGATGGAGAACAAGATTTACTGACGTGAATATTCTCTACAATATTAGGTTTGGTTGAAATATTAATAGCGATAGTTTCTTCAATGTTGGACAGATTTCACTCGGAATCTACTATATTTACAGAATTTAATAAAAAATCAACAATTGAGGAGTGATTGAGGTCATTTGAATAATCTTCATTGTCATCTCGAAGGTGGGAACGATGATGGTAATCTTCCCATGGCATCTCTACTATCATCATTGATTAGATAATTCCTTCGTCTGTAGAATGGATACGAGACCAAGGATCAGAAGAGGTATCATATTCTAAAGACATATCTACCCAAACACTCGTTGAGTGTTGATTCATGTTTGCCACCCAAGCCCAGAAAATTAATTTCTACAAAGATTCGATGGGGCTTGGTGGTAACACCTCACAATGATCCTCACTATCAAAATAGTCAGAACTCTTCTTAAACTCAGATGATGTAGAAGAGATCATATGACAAGTTTCCACTGTGGCCACGTACGCGAAACTAGATGGAGACAGGAGGGCAAAAGTACCCATTGAGGAAGGGTCTTTTAGGAGACTTACTCCAACATTTTGAAATGATCATGAAATTCCATGGATCAATGGAATGCTTCCAGTAGTTTGTGAATTGTTAGCGAAAATGGCTAACGATTGTGATTCCACCTTGGAAGGGAAATGCAATGTTTCTAAAATATGTAGACACGGCAGCCATAGCATAAATCCATGGCCTTCCTAGTAAAATATTGTAGTCAAGGAGTCCATCAATGACCTTGACTTCAATATCTACTGTATTGCCCCCTAGTTCAACTTGCAAACTACTTAAAATCCCATATGGAGTGTACGTTCTTCCATCAAATGCTTTTAATGTTGTTGGTGATCATGACAACGGTGGTGGACCAAGAGTTTTCCAACAACGCATCGACATAATATAGATAGATGCTCCCTCATCAATGATGGTTCAATGAACATTTTTATTGAGTGCTTTTACCTATATAAGGAGAGCGAGTTGGGTCGGTAACTGAGGTGTATATCCTTTATGATTAAATTCCACAAGATTGAAATCCATTGGATCGATCCCACCTATTGTTGATAACAAAGCCTGCTTTTGGGAGGGACAATTTTGCAATACCTCAAGTGTTGGCATAGCGGATAGCGATTGAGCCATATCCTCCACTATATTATAATTCTAAGCAGCTCAAGCACGAGGATTAAATGTCAATTTATGTACGACTCCCTTTGGCGGCTTTATAGTTAATTCAAGAATAATGGGTGGAACTACTTCTAGCGAAGTCGTTGTCCAACCACTAGGTTGATCAGTAGCCTAGTTGTTTGACGATGATGGATTCCCATAATCTTTATTCCTTGTCGATATAAAAACATCAGTTTTCTTGTTTGTGATGGATAGCATAAGCACTTGGGATGTGGAAGCATCGTCGATAGCAACCAGATTAGTTTCTCGGTTTGGAAATGGACCAGTCAATACCGCTGAGGTATTCGAAGCCTTCAAAAGTTTTAAAACCTCAGCTCAATGTGGACAATCTCTCGTAAAATTCTCCTCGTTACATATCAAACATGGATAACGAGGAGGTTTCCTTGCCATAGTAGGGTTTTTAGATGATTTTTCAGGAGTGGAATTCTTCTGCTTCTTCTTATTATTTTTCCCTTTCTTCTTGCCCCCTGGTTGCTTTGGATTTTTGCCTTTGTCAAATGACACGGCATTAATCTCCGAGGAAAGAGAATTGTCATTTGCATTTTGACTAGAAACAACAAGAGCTTGACCAGATGGACCTCTTTCCATTTGTGTGCTTGAGGCACCAAACACACCATCACTGGCATGAGAGTCCCTACTTGATTTAGGAGGAGGTGGAACAGAAAATGTTGGTCTAGGAGAGTCATGAATTTTGTCGTAGAGTGTGTCAGATTGTGTATAGATCAAATCTAAATATTGGGCACGAGCAATGACTTGCTCTTAGTGAAAACTCCTCCTTTCGCCACGTCCTCAGTGATAGATGGCAATAAGGACTTAATAAACCACTCAGCTAACAGCTGATCAGGAACGTACATCTTTACCATTCGACGACGACACCGAGACTCATGAATATGATCAAATATGTGAGTGGACATGGTTTGTTTAAAATTGGTAAGGAGTTCTATTCCAGGTTCGTACCTAATGGGTAACTGAAAGTGGGTTAGAAAAGTAGTAGCAAGGATGGTGAAATTATCAAACGAAGCTCTAGGCAGTTCAATATACCATTTCGTTGTTGGACCAGTGAGCGTTCTCTGAAAAATGTGAAGTCTTATCGAATCATGATTCAAAGTGTTATATGAGCACCACAAATGAAATGCCATTATGTGATTCGTTGGATCTTCACCTAGATTTCCATTGAACTTAGGAATATCCGGCGGGGAGTTTATGAGGAATCACTAGCCACCAAGGGGCATATGCAATTGGATCATTCATCAGCCAGTTCAAATCTGGTAATTCTAGAGTTGCTACAAAAGGAAACTACTGATTTAGGTTGGGTGGAGCTTACCCAAGATAAGATGGAATCGTCTGGGTAGTAGGTCTTTGCATACCATCATAATGTATCTGTTGCTGGTAACTTTGATAAGCTTGTTGGACATAACCAGCATAGTGTGGCTTTTGATAATTGGTTTAAAAATGCGGTTGTCCATAACCTACAAAGCCTTGTTGCCCAGGTCCTTGGTAGGCTTGATATTGACCAACTCCAGTCTCAGCTTGTAAACCAAGTCCGAACTAAGGTTGGGTTTGCTAGAATTGCGGTTGTTGGTATTGCGCCAGCCACGGTTGTTGGACCATTTGCTGTTGTCCAATACTAGAAGATTGACCAAGTTGAAGATTGACAATACCCATTGGTGCCTGAGTCATTCCAGATAAAGAAGCACTAGCCTGAGGTTGCGGTTGAGCCGTAGAGACAAGCGACTGTTGTATCACACCCTGAGACACTTGAGTCTTGTGCCTCGAAACTTGAGGTTGCAAGGAAGAAGGAGCAGGTTGAGGTTGAGACACAACATGCTATGCTTGTGTTTGCGACATAGTCGTAATAGTAGGTGTAGTGGAAATATTTGACACAGGTTGGATCGATTGTGTTGGATATACAGCCCTTGGTTGTTCTGGCAGTATTGGTATCCAACCACTAGATGTAATTCCAGTTCGACGTGAACATTGTTGGAAACCCTCATATGGTTGTCCCCCCTGAGGGAACAATGGAAAGGCATATTACTCTCAATATGGTGGTAGTCCAGTGTTTAAAGGATATATCGATCTTTGAAAACTGGTTTGCCCAAATTGATACTGACATGCAGGATCAAATTGCTGAGTTTCAACATAAGAAGGACTAGCTTGGACTCCTGATGAATAAATAGGAGCAGACCATGGCGCTGAAGTAGCCCCTAAGTGGACTCTAGTTAGTGATTGATAATCAGCTGGAACAGATGGTGTACCATATAAATATGACTCAGGTGTACCAGAAAACATTTTAGGAATAACAACAGAATTTTCTACCACAACAGCATCAAATGACACATTCCTAGATGTTGATGGTTACTCAATTATATTTGGTCTATCCAAAAGCTCTCCAAGTGATTCGACATGAACTCATGATGAAGGAGGATTAAAAGAAGCAAACTCAGGAGTAGAAGGACATAAATGAATCCCACTTCCAAAATGTAACGGGGTACTAGATGGGGGATCATCTACTATCTCCTCTATAGCAATCAGACTAGGTGGAAGAAGTAGACCATCAAGTCCATAAAATATTTCTAGAGCCAAAGAAGGTCTAGCTTTTGTAGTGACAGATACTGGAGGGGTGACACCCTCTGAATACTAAAACTCAATGTCCAGATGTTCAGGTAAATGAACTTCAGTCTCAAAGGGAGGTCCTTGAATAACTGTTGGTTCAAATGTAGCCTCGGTTTGAACTGAGATGGGTTCTGGATCAACTCTAGATGGAGTCATTTCAGGTATAGAAGTGTCTACTATTACACTAGGATCAGTTGTAATGTCCTCTTGTAACTATGGAACTTCTTCTCTTAAGGCAGATGTACCAGCAATAATCGAAGTAACTGTAGTCTCTGACGATGTTGAAACAAAAGTTTCAAATAAACCAGATGAATTGGACTCAGTTAAACGAGACCGCTTTGTTTGGATTAGCTTCACTTCCAGAGTCAAAGACGGTTGGCTCACTAGTCTCCGCGAACGACGGGGTTTTGATTGACTTTCTTCCATGGTTGCAGATTATTTGATCAACTCAAAATTAAGGGGAAAATGATGTTATTCTAAATTCAGTTAATTTTAATGACGCTTGGACACAACTTTTCTTTTTAGTTTTTAAGAGTTGAGAAAAAGCTAAAGATGGCTCTAGTCTCATTCGATTTTTAATGAGCCTAAAAGGACAAGTGCTCAGATGGACCTTTTCTTTTAAAGAGTCGAAAAGGAATGAAAGTGACTACTCTGGAAAATCTCGATAGAGGGATTACCAAACCAATCACAAAACTGCAATATATAGATTGGTGATAAATTAAAAAGAAATTACCAAGGACTTATGTATGGCAATCAATCTTCCCAAATGTTGTGTTCAATGCATTGCAATCAATAAGGTGGCAGACACAAATTCCTATGGATAAAGGATTTAAGCCTATTGTGGCCTCCCAATATATACTCGATGGTACGGTGAGCACAAGTCCATGCTAGCACTTGTCATATCAATGAGGAGGAATCACCCAACCTTCAATGAAAATGACAGCCACTAGTTTTAACAACGTCGGAACACGTCTCTAGCCTAGACCTCTAGATATGTTGCATTAAGTTCCAAAGCGTTGTTAGGTTCATTGAAATTTATTTTAAAGTTGATCTTGTTTAGAGTTTTCCTTACAATGGTTCACCACATGATATCTGAAATTCCTAATATGCAATCTACAATGATAAAAAATCTTTGTTTATTTTGAGCAATGAAAATCCTAGCTACTAGGGAAAGAAAATAATAGTGCTTTTAAGCAAAGAGCAAAGAGCACCCACTAGTGCATTTCCCTAAATCATATTTTTGCACACAAGTATAAAAATACTAAATGCAAATGCATGTATTTTTTTTTGTTCTCCTTAATGTGAAAATTTCCAAAAAGGAAAACTAAATGCAGCAAAGATTTGAAATATTTCACTCAAAATGACATTTTTGACAATTTCTTCTTCAAAAGAGAAAGGAAGACTCAAAATGACACTTTTCAATTTTGAATAAAAATGCTTTCGAAACTTTGAATATAAAAAAATCAAACCAAATACATGAAGAAAATTTCAATTGATTATGAAGGGAAGGAAAAATTCACGACACTTCTCTTTTTGATAAAAAAAAACGACAATTACAACACTTTTGGTACCAAAGCGACAAATCGATTTAAACAACTTTTCGACAAAGGATTGTAAATGATGAACAAATACACAAAAACATTCACTAATCCTAATGTAATTGAGGCTGATCTAGGTGATGCACGTAAGTTTCATTAAAGATGCACTGTTCATTTGCAACAAAACAACCAAACAAAACTAAAAACAAGGTCAAAAACCCTCAATTTCTAGATGGAAAAAGAGTTTAGTCAATCATTGCACCTAGGCTCCACAGAAACAGAGATGCATCGCACTTACTACACTCTGGAGGTGCGATGCATACTAAGTTATAGTGGAAGACAGTGTGATGGTCCAAGAAGCACAACTGAAATGGGTTTTGGCTCAAATCTGCAGCTTTTTTCAATGAGTTAAGTTGTATTTTGATGAACAATAAAGAGAAAAGTATGATGGAATGTCTTGAGATGTTACTGAGCTACCAAAAGGGCATCTATATATTTTTTTAAGTCAAATATTTAATTCATAAACTAAACTGGAGATTGACTGAAGCAGCATTCATCTACTATGCAATTGCAGAGCAAGAGCAGTTCGAAGGCTACCTGGCTAACTTTAGACTCTGTCTATAGTTTATAAAACAAAAAATAACAAAAAACAAACATCTGTTCATTCCCCAGTGAAGTCGCCAATTTGTTTATGGGAAAACTAGTATTCCTAAAGAACGCTAGCCCTCTAGGTTTGGCACCTACCCTAGAAACAACAGTTTAAAGCAATTCAACGATTTCTTGTATGTGTAACAGACAAGAGAAAGATAATGGAACCAACTTGGAACTTCCACTTAATCCCTTGCCTGATCTCTCTCCCCTTTGATAGATCCTGCAACTCCTCCACATACTTAACATGCATAGAGAGTACCTGCACAAGTACAGCAACAAAGAACTGTCAAAGCATCGTGATCTACTACAACATAAACATTATAGAATTAGATATATAATGAACAAATGATAGCATTCACAATTGCACAATCATATGGAAGAAAACTTGAAGAGATTTATTAATAGAAAGGAGAATTACAACCCAGTTGTCTGATCTAGCATCATCCTCCTAGCTTCAATCCTTCTTCACCTCATGAAATAGCAAGATCACTCCAACAATACAATGCTCTTTCTTCAATTACAAACTATGAGCACTTCCTTGCAATTCACAATATTTTTAGCCTCTAAATCTCTTGAATTGGAGATCCATTTATAGATGTTTGCAAGGTTGTGAGTCATTCATGGGGTTTGATTAGTGTCATTCCACTTGTTACAATTGGTTCCACAAGAGAAAGGATTGGATTTTCTTAGATACCTTATTCATCCTTAGGTGAATTCAAAGAGGCAGGTGGCATATGAGAAGTTTCTAGAAGATTCCATGAGCAACAACCTAGTAAACTGTCCCGGACATTTGTCCATCCTTGCCCATCGCACCCTATAGAAGGCCTAAATAGTATGCATCGCACCCTTGCAGTGTACCACTTAGTGTGCATCACACTTTGCTAGTGGAGCAGTCAGTATGGTTCAATTTAGGCAGTTTCTAGATGGTTTCTCAGATGGAACTTTTGGGGAATGATGTATTCAGATGACTAACATCCCCTAAAAGAACATAGTCATCTAAATACATCTTTCCCAAAAAGTTCCATCTGAGAAACCATCTAGAAATTGCCTAAATGAACCATACTGACTGCTCCACTGGCAAAGTGCGATGCATACTGAGTGGTACACTGCCAGGATGTGATGCATACTATTTAGGCCTTCTATAGGGTGCGATGGGTGAGGATGGACAAATGTCTGGGAAATTTGTCAATTGATTGCTCATGGAATCTTCTAGAACTTTCTCCTATGCCACTTGCTTCTCTGAATTTGCCCAAGGATGAATAAGGGATCTAAGAAAATCCAATCCCTTCTATTGTGGAACCAATTGTAACAAGTGGAATGACACTAATCAAACCCCATGGATGACTCACACCCTTGAAAACATCTATAAATGGATCTCCAATTCAAGAGATCTGGAGGCTAAAATATTGTGAATTGCAAGGAAGTTTTGATAGTTTGTAATTGAGGAAAGATCATTGTATTGTTGGAGTGATCTTGCTATTTCATGAGGTGAAGAAGGATTGGAGCTAGGAGGACGATGCTGGATCAGACAACTAGGTTGTAATTCTCCTTTCTATTAATAAAGCTCTTCAAGTTTTCTTCCATATGATTGTGCAATTGTGAATGTTATCATTTGTGAATGCTATCATTTGTGAATGCTATCATTTGTTCATTATATATCCGATTCCACTATCACAGCCCCAAAATAGGTTGTATCTTAAACATTACTATGCTTGATTAAGTGTAGTAAACTCATTGTACATATGCTTTCATTGCATTTTTTGAGTGTTTCCTTTTAGATTTGTCATTTTGGTTAGGTAATCCACTTCACATTTTTTGAAAATGTTAGACTTTTCAGAACTATTTGTTGGGTATGCCGATGGAGCTAGTCGTAGTACGTAGAATCTATCTTCTGCGGCCTGGGCCATCTTCAGTCCAAGCACCGAGTTAGTGAGTTTCAGGGAGATATGTATTGGTCGATCGATAAACAACATTGTTGAGTATAGCGTGTTGATTGAACTTCTCTCTGATGCCATTCCACATAGCATACACTGACTCATTGTCAGGCTAGATTCACAACTCGTCATTCTACAGCTTACTGGCGTTTATTCCGTTCGGAACCCAGCTATTTATCACATGTTCCTAAGAGTTAGGATATTGGAAAGACATTTTGATTCCATTCAATATCAACACATTTCCAGAAACTTAAACACCTTGATTGATTCATTAGCAAACTATGTGTTAAATAGACATTTGCAGCATTTGTAAACAAAGCATTTCACATCAACATTTTTCATTAGGATTTCATCACTTAGGCAAAATAAAAATCCAAAAATAAAAAGTAGATAGTTGTTTATAGTTTTTACAAAATGTTTTGCGTCCAAGACAAAATAGATTTAACTCTGATCTAGAATACCTAGTCATACTGACTGACCTGTTGGTAGGTCAGTATGAATCGCACCTTTCGATACTGCTAGGTGTGATGATTGAGTAACGAAATCTTTAAAATCTAGGGGCCCGAAAAAGTGAAAAAACTTGCACAGAATCAACATTGAACAACAACGGCGAAACGACTGCTCTTTTCTTTTTCAATCATGTAGTTTCTAGATTTGGTGTACCATAGGCTATAGCCATAGATCATGGATCACATTTTTGCAATCACATGGTGATTGAATGAACTACCAAATTAGGACTGTCCCATGATAGTTCTACTCCATATTATCTGCAGGCTAACAAACAAGTTGAGGCAATCAACGAAATCCTTAAGCACATGGTGCAGAGAATGATTGGAGTCCATAAACGAAATTGGCATTTAATCCTATACTCAACTCTGTGGGCATATAGGACTTCGGTGAAAAATGCAACCGGATTTACGCCCTTTTAGTTGCTGTAAGGTCTGGAAGAAGTATTACCAATTCAGTGCGAAATCTCATCCCTCAAGCTTGCAATTGATCTGATTCCCGAAACTTTTGAAGAAGAGGCTCGTTTCTTGGAATTAATCCATCTAGATGAAACCCATCATGTTGCCACGTTGGCTAATGAACTACATAAGAAATGCATCAAGGCACAATATGACAAAAATGTCAACCCTCACATCTTCTCAGAAGGTGACCTGGTCTTGCTTTACGATCAGGATTCTGACAACATAGGAGCAGGTAAATTGGAACCATTATGGATGGGCCCCTACATTGCTAAACGAGTATTTACAAAAGGAGCCTACGATCTAGTTGATTATGATGGGATTCCACTGTCGCAGCCTCGAAAGAGGTTGAATCTTAAATGGTACTATGCTTGATTAAGTGTGGTAAACTCATTGTACATATGCTTTCATTGCATTTTTTGAGTGTTTTATTTTAGAGTTGTCATTTTGGTTAGGTAATCCATTTCACATTTTTTGCAGATGTCAGAATTTTCGGAACCGTTTGTTGGGTATGCTGACGGAGCTAGTTGTAGTACGCAGAACATATCTTTTGTGGCCTGGGCCATCTTCACTCCAAGTGGCAAGTTAGTGAGTTTCACAGGGATGTGTATTGGTCGATTGATGAACAACATCGTTGAGTATAGCACATTGATTTAACTTCTCTCTGATGCCATTTCACATGGCATACGTTGACTCATTATCAGGTTAGATTCACAACTCGTTATTCTATAGCTTACTGGCATTTATTCCGTTCGGAACCCAGCTATTTATTGCATGTTTCTAAAAGTTAGGATTTTGGAAAGACATTTTGATTCATTCAATATCAACACATTTCTAGAAACTTAAGCACATTGACTGATTCATTAGCAAAATATGTGTTAAATAGACATTTGCAACATTTGTAAAGAAAGAATTTCACATCAACATTTGCATTAGGATTTCATCACTTAGCTAAAATAAAACTCCAAAAATCAAAAGTAGATAGTTGTTTATAGTTTTTACAAAATGTCTTGCATCCAAGACAAAATCGGTCATCTGAATAGGAAACTCAAAATGAATGTAGAAAAACATCCTCGACTAGTGATGCTGGTGATAACATGTCACCGCCTGTGCTATCATGCATAGGAGCCTAGTCGAACGACTCAGTACACCAATAGTATGGTGCTATAACCTCAAAGGTAACTCATCGGTCCTGACAACCTGAATGCCAAGAGTGAGGCCCTCGATCTGATCTTGCAACACTACCAGGGTCTCTGGTATGTCCAGATCTCAAAGGACAGCCCTCCCTACAGCCTCTCCTACTGGAGCGTCATCTGCTTCCCGTGGGCATGCCATTGGTCGCACTGGTCCAATATCTGCACACATATGAGTTTTTTTATTCTTTGTAACATCAAAAACAGAAAAAACATTATAAAACTCGAAAACAAAGATATGGTCGAATCATTTTACCTATAGCACTCCATTGTTCACCAACTAGTAATGCCAAATCCGGATCGCCTCGGAAATCCATCCCAACATATGGATACTTCGTTAACACCATCTCATGGTAGTTGAAGCCCTCGAAAAAGGCATCTGAGAAGGAGATCTATGACTGGCCGGCATGTCTAGCCATAAGATCCACCCATCTCTGCATCCGTGGTTCCCTCGGTGCTGGCAATGCCAGTGAAATATTTTGAGGTTGCATCAGTGGAATTCTTTCTAAAGAAAAAGTAGTCAATATGGATCCATAGCCAAAGTTCTTGGTTCTTCCATTCTTTACTTTGGAAATTTGTTCTTTTACAACATAAATTATTCCCTCGCACCAATTGAAAACCTCTGGTTCCAAGAATTCTAGGGCATATTACATGTAAGATCTATTCGCTAAATGTAAGGCCGCGCTGCCAGCCAATCTAGCAAAGGTAAATAGAATGGTCCTCAATGGTCGATCAGTAACATCCCAGATATTAATCTTACCATCTCTACTGGATTGAGATCCATCCCTGCAGAACTAACGAATGTAATCTTTCACAGATTCACCCCCACGAACAAATCCTGATAGTAAAAGAGGGGAACCACGCCTCAACAAACCCATCAGAAAGTAAATATCCTTGACTATGAAAGGAATAGATTTACCTCTGATCTGCAATACCTGGTCTTAATGAATGGCATGTTGGCAGGTCAGTATGCATCGCACCTTTCAATACTGGCTAGGTGCGATGATTGAGGAATGAAATCTTTAAACCCCAGGGGCCCGGAAACGTGAAAAAACTTGCTCATAATCAAGAAAAAATGGAATAAAATGAAGAGCTTAAGGATAGCTCCTACCTGGTCCTGACGGCATGGAGAATGGTCCACAGGATCTCCCAAAATCGACTGGTGAAATTTGAGGGGGTAAACCGCTTCAGAGCTCCAAATCTCAAATTTGAAATGAAATGATGAAAATGAAATGTTGAAACTACTTTTTATGTTTACTATTCATGTACTTCGAAGTGAAATGTTAGTTTTAGTTCATTTTTCGTCCATATATATGTATTTCTAATCATGTGATGGAGTTTTGAGCATGTTGAACGACTGATGAAAGAATCTAATTTGCTAAACAGTGAATTGACCATCTTTGACCCCCAAGCATAGTTTCTTCATTTTGAGCTTGTGTAAAAATGAAACCGAATCCAAGCATAGTTCCCCAAGGTTCAAGCTTGTCTAAAAATGAACCCATTTTCAACTAATTAACCTTTGTGATTGCCATTCTATTAGCCTTTTGATCCTTGGATGTGTACATCCCATCACCACCATCTCTTTGGCCGGTCATACGCTCTCACTTGGTTGTTTTACCCTTTTTGAGGAACAGTTGCAATGAGTAGTCTTATTAGCCAGCTTCTTTTTATAAATCAACATGTTTTGAGAAGTTCCAAAATCACCGAAACCAGTTGCTACCCTAGGCACCACTCATTCCTCCAAATAGAGTCCTCTTTAAACCCTTTTAAGACTCATTAATTATGAAAATATTGTTGAGCGCTTGTCTTTTCCAGCTTGTTAAAGTATTGGAAATGTCATTCCTCTTGTATTGTTTTATCCTTTTTCATACCTGAGGGATTATTTTACGAAAAATAACTTATGGAGTTTTCTTTTCGTCCCTTTTCAAACTATCTAAACATGAAGAGGACCTAGTTATCATTGTCGTTAAACTCATTAAAACAATAGCGACAAACTTGTCCATCTAGACAAGACCGAGTTTCACTGTCGCTAGATTCGTTAAAAGATTAAATAGCAACAGGTTTTCCTAAAGGGTGAATTATAGAACAAGCATATGTTATCCTCCTCAAGCTTCACAAAAATAAAGAGGTACTGGTCAGCAATGGCTGGGGAAAAAAGAAAAAACCTTGAAGAATTTATGGTAGCAAGTCGCTCTTGAACATGACACTTTCACTGCATCTCCATTATTGTGTTGGGTTAGGTTATTCTGTTCACTGGTCATCTCACCATTGGTCTTTCATACCATCCATCGTTTGGAGTTAACGCTAGTAATTCAACTCAGTATCACCAACATGTTCAAGAGAAGTCATTTAGTTGAGAAATCACCATCCAGTTAATGTCTCATCCACTGCAATACCTCCAACCTTCATTTTTTCATGACCGCCATTCCTGAACCTTGTGCCGTCAATTCATTTTACACTTCCAAAAATCATTTGCTTCATTTCGTGTCGTAGATGTGGGATACATCAAGGACTTCCTATGGAAACTCACTTCTTGTCAACATCAGCTCATTATCCAAGAAGTTGACTTAGAAACAACCCTTTCAGTGCTTTGAAGCTTGTATACATCAATGGCAAGTTTCTCACTTTTGGCAACTGGTTGACATCAATGGCCTTTGACCGAAAGATTTTGCATGGTGTTCAACATCGGATCATGTATTCACACGATGTGAATTGTACTGTAGTACCTTGAGGGTCATTATTATTATCGGTGATTCCTTTCACATCTGTTAACAGCTCACATTATTGGTTGGTAATCAGGCAATGTCTTTCCATGTTCGACTTCAGGACATCTCTTCACATGGTTTGACTTGTACATTGAGTGAAGATTGAATGAGTTTGAAGACCTCGGATCTAGTTTCATCCATCCGGGCTGCAATATATTCAGGGAGATAAAGACATCAAATGTACAGAGGCTCTACACAGATGGTCATCCTAACCATGGATGATGACTCTATATCTGTAGAATCACCAGTGTGTATCTGCAGATGACAATCTAGCCTATGTACATGAAATGAAATTTATAAAGTTGATCATGGGAATGCCTCCCTCAACTAGATCATGAAAATCATATTATGATGATGTATTATATTGTACCTTATGCAGGTCACCTTCCAGTTCAAAACTTCGGATCCTCATGATAAAGCATTTCACTCGACATGAATATTTACGACCTCATGCTTTAGGGGGAAATTTTTATAGACATATTTGGGCACATCAACCCCAAAATTATATGTCAATGTATTAGGGCTCATCAACCCCTAAAAGAGTTGTTTCATACCCTAAAAGAGCATAGTCATCTGAATACATCATTCCCTAAAAGTTCCATCTGAGAAACCATCTAGAAATTGCCTAAATGAACCATATTAACTACTCCACTGGCAAAGTGCGATGCATACTGAGTGGTACAATGCCAGGGTGTGATGCATACTATTTAGGCCTTCTATAGGGTGCAATGGGTGAGGATGGACAAATTTCCGAGACAGTTTGCTAGGTGGTTTCTCATGGAATCTTCTAGAAACTTCTCATGTGCCACTTGCCTCTCTGAATTCGCCCAAGGATGAATAAGGGATCTAAGAAATCTCCAGTACCTTCTCTTGAGTAACCAATTGTAATGAGTGGAATGACACTAATCAAACCCAATGGATGACTCACACCCTTGCAAACATCTATAAATGGATCTCCAATTCAAGAGATCTCGAGGCTGAGATATGGTGAATTGCAAGGAACTGCTGATAGTTTGTAATTGAGGAAAGAGAATTGTATTGTTGGAGTGATCTTGCTATTACATGAAGTGAAGAAGGATTGAAGCTAGGAGGATGATGCTAGATCAGATAACTTGGTTATAATTCTCCCTTCTATTAATAAAGTTCTTCAAGTTTTCTTCCATATGATTGTGCAATTGTGAATGTTATCATTTGTTCATTATATATATGATTCTGTAATGTTTATGTTGTAATAGATCACGATGCTTTGATGGTTCTTTGTTGCTGTACTTGTACAAGTACTCTCCAAGAATGTTAAGTATGGGGAGGAGTTGTAGCTACCCTAGAAACAATAGTTTAAAGCAATTCAACGATTTCTTCTATGTGTAACAGATAAGAGAAAGATAATGGAACCAACCTGGAACTTCCGCTTAAGACCTTGCTTGATCTCTCTTCCCTTTGACAGATCTCGTAACTCCTCGCCATACTTAACACGCTTGGAGAGTGCCTGTATAAGTATAGAAACAAAGAACCGTCAAAGCATCATGATCTATTACAACATAAACATTACAGAATCAGATATATAATGAACAAATGATAACATTCACAATTGCACAATCATATGGTTGAAAACTTGAAGAAATTTATTAATAGAAGGGAGAATTACAACCTAGTTTTCTGATCCAGCATCATCCTCCCAGCTTCAATCCTTGTTCACCTCATGTAATAGCAAGATCACTCCAACAATACAATGCTCTTTCCTCAATTACAAACTATCAACACTTCCTTGCAATTCACCATATTTCAGCCTTTAGATCTCTTGAATTGGAGATCCATTTATAGGTGTTTGCAAGGGTGTGAGTCATCCATGGGGTTTGATTAGTGTCCTTTCACTTATTACAATTGGTTCCACAAGAGAAGGGATTGGATTTTCTTAGATCCCTTATTCATCCTTGGGCGAATTCAAAGAGGCAAGTGGCATAGGAGAAGTTTCTAGAAGATTCCATGAGCAACCACCTAGCAAACTGTCTTGGACATTTGTCCATCCTCACCCACCACACCCTATAGAAGGCCTAAATAGTATGCATCGCACCTTGGTAGTGTACCACTCAGTATGCATCACACTTTGCCAGTGGAGCAGTCAGTATGGTTCAATTAAAGCAGTTTCTGGATGGTTTCTCAGATGGAACTTTTGGGGAATGATGTATTCAGATGACTGTGCTCCTTTAGGGTTTGAAACAACTATTTTAGGGGTTGATGAGCCCTAATACATTGACATATAAGTTTGCTGTTGATGTGCCCAAATATGTCTATAACAATTTCCCCCTAAAGCATGAGGTTGTAAATATTCATGTCGGGTGAAATGCTTTATCATGAGTATCTGAAGTTTCGAACAGGAAGGCTACCTGCATAAGTTACAATACAATACATCATCATAATATGATTTTCATGATCTAGTTGAGGGAGGCATTCCCATGGTCAGCTTTATAATTTTCATTTCATGTACATAGACCAGATAGTCGTTTGCAGATATAGACTTGTGCTTCTTCAGATATAGAGTCATCATCCATGGTTAGGATGACCATCTATGTAAAGCCTCTGTACATTTGATGTCTTTGTCTCCTTGAATATATCGCAGCCCAAATGGATGAAACTAGAACGGGTTCTTCAAACTCGTTCAATCTTTGCTCAATGTACAAGTCAAACCATGTGAAGAGACATCCTGAAGTCGAACATGGAAAGACATCGCCTAATTACTAGCCAATAATGTAAGCTGTTAAGAGGCATGAGAGGAATCACCGATAATGATAATGACCCTCAAGGTACTATAGTACAATTCATGTGGTTTGAATACATGATCCGATGTTGAACACCACACAAAATCTTTCGGTCGAAGGCCATTGATGTCATCCTGTCGCCGGAAGTGAGAAACTTGCCATTGATGTATGCAAGCTTCAAAGCACTGAAAGGGTTGTTTCTAAGTCAACTTCTTGGATAATGAGCTGATGTCGATAAGAAGTGACTCATTATAGGAGGGCCTTGATGTATCCCACATCTACGACACGAAACGAAGAAAATGATTTCTAGAGGTGAAAAATGAACTGACGACACAAGGTTCAGGAATGGCGGTCATGAAAAAATAAAGGTTGGAGGTATTGTAGTGGATGAGACATTAACTGGATGGTGATTTCTCAATTGAATGACTTATCTTGAACATGTCAGTGACACTGAGATGAATTGGTAGCGTTAACCCCAAAAGATGGATGGTATGAAAGACCAATGATGAGATGATCAGTGAACAGAATAACCCGACCCAACTCAATAATGGAAATGAAGTGAAAGTGTCATGTTCAAGAGCTACTTGCTACCATAAATTCTTCAAGTTTTTTTCCCCTTTTCCCCAGTCATTGCTGACCAGTACCTCTTTATTTTTGTCAAGCTTGAATAGGATAACATATGCATGTTCTATAATTCGCCCTTTGGGCAAACCTGTCGCTATTTAATGTTTTAATGAGTCTAGCGATAGTGAAACTCGGTCTCGTTTAGATGGACAAGTTTGTTGCTATTTTTTTAATGAGTTTAATGACAAGGATAACTAGGCCCTTTTCATGTTTAGAGAGTTTGAAGAGGGACGAAAAGAAAACTCCATAATTTTTTTTTTCGTAAAATAATCCCTCAGGTCCAAAAAAGGATAAAATAATACAGGAGGGATGACATTTCCAATACCTTAATGAGCTGGAAAAGACAAGCACTCGACAATCTTTTCATATTTAACGAGTCTGAAAAGGGTTTAAAGAGGACTCTATTTTTAGGAACGAGTGGTGTCTAGGGTAGCAACTGGTTCTGGTGATTTTGGAACTTCTCAAAACATGCTGATTTATGAAAAGAGGCTGCCTAATAAGACCACTCATTGCAACTATTCCTCAAAAAGGGTAAAACAACCAAGTGAGAGTGTATGACCAGCCAAAGGGATGGTGGTGACAGGATGTACACAACCAAGGGTCAAAAGGCTGATAGAATGGCAATCACAAAGGTTAATTAGTTGAAAATGGGTTCATTTTTAGACAATGTTGAACCAGGGGGAACTATGCTTGGATTCGGTTTCTTACACAAGCTAAAAATAAAGAAACTATGCTTGGTGCTCAAAGATGTTCAATTCACTATTTAGCACATCAGATTCTTTCATCAGTCATTCAACCTACTCAAAACTCCATTACATGATTAGAAATACATATATATGGACAAAAAATGAACTAAAACTAACATTTCACTTAGAAGTACATGAATAGTAAACATAAAAAGTAGTTTCAACATTTCATTTTCATCATTTCATTTCAAATTTGGGATTTGGAGCTCTGAAGTGGTTTTCCCCCTCAAATTTCACCAGTCATTTTTCGGGAGATCCTCTGGACCATTTTCCACGCCATCAGGACCAAGTAGGAGCTATCCTTAAGCCCTTCATTTTCATTTCATCTTTTCTCGATTCTAAGCAAGTGTTTTCACTTTTCTGGGCCCCTGGGGTTTAAAGATTTCATTCCTCAATCATCGTACCTAGCTAGTATTGAAAGGTGCGATGCATACTGAGCTACCAATAGGCCAGTCAGTATGCATCTCACATTGCTCAAAGGAAGGGTGCGATGTGCGTAGAAAGGTAACTTTATACAGTGTTTTTTCATCAAATGTTTGCCTGTTTTTACTCAAATTTGGATCCTAACTCATCTCTTGTCTGCATTTCAGAGATTTTTTTGATCAAGATGGTTGTCACATGGCGTGAATGAGAACATGAAGAGGAGGATATGATTGCTTTACATGACCAGGGTACAGTGGATGCATTAAGAAATTGTGGTTTACTGAAGTCTTTCCACATATCTAGCATGAGGCAACAAATCAGTTTGTTGCAGTATTTTCTCAATGCTTGGGATCCCGTTGACTAGGTATTCCAGATCATAGGTAAATCTATTCCTTTCACGGTCGAGGACATTTATTTTCTGAAAGGTTTGTCGAGGCATGGTGCCCCTCTTTCATTATCAGGATTTGCTCGTGGGGGCGAATCTGTGAAAGATTACATTCATCAATTCTGCAAGGATGGATCTCAACCCAGCAGAGATGGTAAGATTAATATCGGGGATTTTACTGATCAACCTTTGAGGACCATTCTATTTAAATTTTCTAGATTAGCTGGTAGGGCGGCCTTACATTTAGCGAACAGATCTTACATGCAGTATGCCCTGGAATGCCTGGAACCGAAGGTGTTCAATTGGTGTGAGGCAATGCTTCCTATCGTAAAAGAACAAATGTCCAAAGTAAAGAATGGAAGAACCAAGAAATTTGGTTATGGATCCATATTGGCTACTTTTTCTTTGGAAAGAATTCCATTGATGCAACCTCAAAACATTTCACTGGGATTGCCAGCACCGATGGAACCACAGATGTAGAGATGGGTGGATCTTATGGCTAGATATGATGGCCAGTCACAAATCTCCTTCTCAGATGCCTTTTTCGAGTGGTTCAACCACGAGGAGATGGTATTTGTGGAGTATCCATATGTTGGGATGGATTTTTGAGGCGATCTGGATTTGGCATTACCAGCTAGTGAGCAGTGAAGTGCTATAGGTAAAATAATTCGACCACATCTTTGTTTTTCTAGTTTTATAATGTTTATGTGTTTTTGATGTTACCAAGACTAAATAAACTCATATGTTTGTGTAGATATTGGACCAGTGCTACCAGTGGCATGCCCACGGGAAGTAGATGACGCTTCAGCAGGAGAGGGTATAGGGAGAGCCGTCCTTCGAGATCTAGACATATTAGAGACCCTGGCAGTGTTGAAGGATCAAATTGAGGGCCTCACTCTCGGCATTCAGGATGTCAGGATCGATGAGTTACCTTTGAGGTTACAGTGCCATACTACTAGTGTACTGAGTCGATGGACTAGGCTCCTACGCATGATAGCACAGGTGGTGACATGTTATCACCAGCATCACTAGTCTAGGATATTTTTCTGCATTCATTTTGAGTTTCTTGGTTAGATGACTGATTTTGTCTTCGACACAAAACATTTTGTAAAAACTATAAAAAACTATCTTCTTCTGATTTTTGGAGTTTTATTTTGGCTAAGTGATGAAATCCTAATGCAAATGTTGTTGTGAAATGATTTCTTTACAAATGCTACAAATGTCTATTTAACACATAGTTTGCTAATGAATCAGTCAATGTGTTTAAGTTTCTGGAAATGTGTTGATATTGAATGGAATTAGAATGTCTTTCCAAAATCCTAACTCTTAGGAACATGCGATAAATAGCTGGGCTCCGAACGAAATAAACACCAGTAAGCTATAGAATGACAAGTTGTGAATCTAGCCTGATAATGAGTCTGCGTATGCCATGTGAAATGGCATCAGAGAGAATTTCAATCAACGTGCTATACTCAGCGATTTTGTTCATCGATTGACCAATACATATCCCCCTGAAACTCACTAACTCAACACTTGGAGCGAAAATGGCCTAGGCCGTAGAAGATAGGTTTTGCGTATTATGACTAGCTCCATCAGCATACCCAACAAATGGTTCCAAAAAGTCTGACATATGCAACAAATGTGAAGTGGATTACCTAACCAAAATAACAACTCTAAAAGAAAACACTCAAAAATGGAATAAAAGTATACATACAATGAGTTTACTACACTTAATCAAGCATAGTAACGTTTAAGATAGAACCCGTTTAAGGGCTGCAACAGTGAAATCCCATTATAATCGACTAGCTTGTAGGCTCTTTTTGTCAACACACATTTAACAATGTAAGGGCCCATCCATAATGGTTCAAATTTACCAGAATCCTGATCGTAAAGCAAGACCAGGTCACCTTCTGAGAAGACACGAGGCTTAACATTTTTGTCATATTGTGCCTTGATGCATTTATTATGTGCTTCGTTAGCCAATGACACATCACGACAGGTTTTATCCAAATGGATTATTTCCAAGAAGCGAGCCTCTTCTTCAGAAGTTTCGGGAAGCAGATTGATGGCAAGCTTCAGGGATGAGATTTCGCACTGAATTGGTAAGATTTCTTCCAGACCATACACCAACTGAAAGGGCATAAATCTGGTTGCATTTCTCATCGTAGTCATATATGCCCACAGAGCTGAGTACAGGATTAAATGCCAATTCCGTTTATGGACTCCAATCATTCTATGCAGCATGCGCTTTAGGACTTTGTTGATTGCCTCAAATTGTCCATTAGCCTACAGATAATATGGAGTATAACTATCATGGGACAGTCCTAATTTGACAGTTAATTTGATCATCATGTGATTGCAAAAGTGAAACCCATGATCTGTGACTATAGCCTGTGGTACACCAAATATAGAAACTACATGATTGAAAAAGAAAAGAGCAGCTGTTTCGCCGCTGTTGTTCAATGTAGGCATTGCCTCGGCCCATTTTGTAAAATAGTCGACAACGACTATAATATACCCATGCCCCCTGGTTGAGGTGGGATTACATGTCATGAAATCAATTCCCCATTTAGCGAATGGGCCAACAACAATGACTGGATGAAGTGGTGCAGGTGGTAGTCTGGTTTTGTGATAAAAAATATGAAAAACATGGCAACTTCTGACTACAATTATGCAATATTTGAATATGGTGGGCCAGAAGTAACCAACTCGTAAGATCTTTTGTGCAGTAGCGTAACCAGATAGATGGCCCCCATAAGCACCTGAATGATAATCACTCAAAAACATTTCAGCTTCCTCACGCGTGAGGCACCTTCGTAAAACTGTCTCGACACCACGGTGGTAAAGTGTATCACCAACGATCAAATAGTATTTGGCTTGGTATTGAGTACATCACTGTTCAAAGTGAGAGGTGTTAGGCCTAAAATTTTGGGTCTGGAGATAAACCAGTATATCCCCGTACCATGGATCACTTGATGATATGAGAAACAGAGTCTCATCCATGATTGATGCTTTTGATGTTAAATCGTTGGAGGACGAGGGAAAGTTGCAAAGTAACTCTGTAGAGACGAGAGACTTCTTTGATTTGGATTTGGTGAATTCTAGATCAAACTCCTACAAAATGGCTATCCATTTGGAATATTTGCAATTGACGTGACAAAATGTATGTCATAGGGTTGCAATTTGACACAATGGTAGTTTTGCAAAAGAGTACATAGTGTCAAAATCTCTATTTTGCTTGAACGGCTGCTAAAGCCAGCTTTTAAGAGTACTTGCTTTTGGTATCATTAATATTACGACTTATATAGGATGTTCAATTCCGTCATGTTGTTGCACTAAAAACATATTGATGGTTGTATCTGCAGTGGCGAGATACATGTTGAAGTCTTTTTGATAGTCAGGAGCGTACATTAATGATGGTTTTATCAGGGAATGTTTTAAAGCATCAATGGAAGCTTGCACAACCTGATCCCAGTGGAAGGGTGCCCCTTTTTCAAAAGATGTGTATAAACTTTAGCGAGCTCAGCGTAATGTGGAATGAACCTCCTCAAAAAGTTAGCATTCCCTTGGAGTCTCAGAATCTAAAGTAAATTTGAAGGTGGAGGCATGTCAAGGATTGCCTGAAACTTAAATGGGCCGAGTTGAATTCTGTCCTTAGAAACTACAAAACCAAGCAAAGAACCAACACAAAACACACATTTGCGTTGGCTGAGTTGTATCTTGTAGTGCGACAACATAAAAATATGGCTCTCAAATGTTGCGGATGATCAATCCGTTTTCGCGAATGAGCGGCATATCGTCGAGATATGGTTGAATGATGTGTTTGATTTCGTGGTAGGCATAATTCATTTCCCTCTGAAATTTTTCTCCTAAATCCTTCGCTAGTTGAAGAACCGACTGACTTAAATCAACTTTTGGTCGAAACCACTCTCCTTGAAAGTGAATCCTATGAGTCTATACTTGACCAAAATCAACAGGTCGAGGTAACAATTGACCCAATTTCACCTTCAGCTAATCGTACCTTTCCCGAAGAGAGTGAAAATGATACCGTTCAAGTTCTTTTTATTACTTTGGATTCTAACGACCTTAGGGGAAATCTACTTGTTCCATCAAGACAGGTGGAAAAATCTCCAGTTCTCATAACTCAAGGGGTTAATTCTCCCATTTCTTCGGTACCCCCTCCAAGTAGTCTAGTCACTTCCTTTAATTGGAATCAACCAGCAAGATCTTTCCTTCCTTCTTATGTGCCTTTCTAGATCATAGTACAAGTTTGTAAAATGATTGTGTTTGGCACTATTATAGATGAAGGTGCATTAGTGAGTATCCTTTCCTCAACTACTTGGAAATCACTTGGTTCGCAACCACTTGTGCCTATTACGCAGAATCTATTAGGCTTTAACAAAGGAACAAGTCAACCATTAGGGATCCTTCCTAAGTTACCTATTACGTTGGGAGGGAAATCCGTTCATCTAAATGTGATGGTAGTCCTAGGGCCGTTAGATTACAATTTACTTCTTGGGTGTGACTATGTTTATAACATGGAAGCTATTGTTTCAACACTCTTTTGAGTGCTGTGTTTCCGGCATGAAGGCAAGATTGTCACTGTTGACCAGCTTTCATTTCCCGGTCCAAACATAGCTCTAAGTCAATCATCGTCCCTAAATGGTCCATCTACATCAACGGTATCATCCCCGCTTCCAGGTTCCAAGTTGAGTCTTTGACTTGAACCTTCATTCCATCCACCTGATAGCCATGAGTAGTCTGGTGAATGTAATGAAGCTTGGGGGGCATGCACCTAATGGTAAAGATAAGTTTCCATGTAGGTTATGTGATTGGTTTATCACACCATTCACCTTTGTCTATCTGGATGAAACCAAAGAGGTGTTTTGGATAACCGTCCTACGTCACCGCAGTGACTTCCATCTGGTTACAAGAGACTTTCCCTTTCATCATGCTGGGAGCATGAAAATCATTTTTCAAGCATAGTTTTTCATTTCAATCTTGTGTAAAAATGAAACTGAATTCAAGCATATCTTTTTTCATTTTGAGCTTGTGTAAAAATGAAACTGAATCCAAGCATAGATTTTCGTTTCAAGCTTGTGTAAAAATGAAATTGAATCCAAGCATAGTTCCCCATGGTTCAAGCTTTTCTAAAAATGAACCCATTTTCAATTTTTAAACCCTTTTGATTGTCATTCTATCAACCTTTTGAGCCTTGGTTGTGTACATCACATTGCCACCATCCATTTGGCCGATCATACGTTTTCACTTGGTTGTTTACCCTTTTTAAGGAATAGTTGCAATGAGTGATCTTATTAGCCAGCCTCTTCACATAAATCAACATGTTTTGAGAAGTTCCAACATCATCTGAACTAGTTGCTACCTTAGACACCACTCATTCCTCAAACTAGAGTCCTCTTTAAACCCTTTTCAGACTCGTTTTATATGAAAATATTGTCGAGCGCTTGTCTTTTCCCACTCATTAAAGTATTGGAAATGTCATCCCTCCTGTATTATTTTATCCTTTTTCGGAATTGAGGGATTACTTTATGAAAAATAACTTATGGAGTTTTCTTTTCATCCCTTTTCAAACTCTCTAAACATGAAAAGGACTGAGTTATCCTTGTCGTTAAACTCGTTAAAACAATAGCGACAAACTTGTCCATTTAGACGAGACTGAGTTTCACTGTTGCTAGACTTGTTAAAACATTAAATAGCGACAGGTTTTCCCAAAGGGTGAATTATAGAAAAAGAATATGTTATTCTCCTCAAGCTTGACAAAAATAAAGAGGTACTGGTCAGCAATGACTGGGGAAAAAAGGGAAAAAACTTGAAGAATTTATGGTAGCAAGTCGCTCTTAAACATGACACTTTCACTTCATCACCATTATTGAGTTGGGTTGGGTTATTCCATTCACTGGTCATCTCACCATTGGTATTTCATACCATCCATCTTTTGGGGTTAACACTACCAATTCATATCAGTTTCATCGACATGTTCAAGAGAAGTCATTCAGCTGAGAAACCACAATCGAGTTAATGTCTCATACACTGCAATACCTCCAACCTTCATTTTTTCATGACCACCATTCTTGAACTTTGTGTCATCACTTTATTTTCACCTCCAGAAATCATTTTCTTCATTTTGTGTCATAGATGTGGGATACATCAAGGCCCTCCTACGACGAGTCACTTCCTGCTGACATCATCTCATTATCCAAGAAGTTGACTTAGAAACAACCCCTTTAGTGCTTTGAAGCTTACATATATCAATGGCAAGTTTCTCACTTCCGGCGACAGGCTGACATCAATGGCCTTCGACCGAAAGATTTTTCATGTTGTTCGACATAAGATCATATATTCACACCACGTGAATTGTACTGTAGTATTGTGAGGGTCATTATCATTATCGATGATTCCTCTTGCGTCTGTTAACAACTCACATCATTGGCTGGTAATCAGGCGATGTCTTTCCATGTTCGACTTCAGAAAATATCTTCACATGGTTTGACTTGTACATCAAGTGAAGATTGAACGAGTTTGAAGACCTTGGATCTAGTTTCATCCATCTGGGCTGTGATATATTCAGGGATATAAAAACATCAAATGTACAAAGGCTTTGCACAGATGGTCATCCTAACCATGGATGATGACTCTATATCGAAAGAATCACTAGTCTATATCTACATACAACTATTTGATCCATGTACATGAAATGAATTTATAAAATTGAGCATGGGAATGCCTCCCTCAGCTAGATCATAAAAATTATATTATGATGATGTATTGCATTGTAACTTATGCAGGTCACCTTCCAGTTTGAAACTTTGGATCATCATGATAAAGCATTTTACCCGACATGAATATTTACCACCTCATGCTTTAGGGGGCAACCATTATAGACATATTTGGGCACATCAAACCTGTTGGCATTATGATTCTGGTTTGGTGCTATGGCACAGGTGTTGTATTTGATGGCAACTCACTCAAGTGGCAGATCTATGTTCAGGCTCTCAAAATCATAGAAAATGAGATACCCGCAGGTGATCCTAAGAGAAGCTTCGGACACACAGGTACGTTGAACAAGAAGTGCGGACATACCCGCCGGTGCTCCGTTCAGAAGGTGCGGACCCCAGTTCACTCACTCCAATGCAGAGAAGTGCGCACACGTGGGAATTCTTATGTTTGGCCCTTGGTATTTAGCCTGTCATTCATGATCCTATAGTTTTGGTCCGTGGTATAGGATCTAAATTATTGAACGCCGGTTTGCATCCCTTGCATTTGTTTTCGATGGTTTTGTCCCATGGTTTGAATAAGGGCTTGCCTATAAAAAGGAAAGGAGATCACTTGGCTGGACACTTGTGTAATTTGAATATCTTAAGATCTGAAATTTTGGGTAATCGTTTTAAAGAGCTAAATCTATATCAAGGTGAAATCTGAAAGGTGGATCTATTGATAAGTTGTTATCTCTTGGGCGCGTGATCAGATCTGTGGATCTGACTGTTTGTGGCACATTGGAGGACTGTTAATTTAGCCCTAATTGGAGGTTCGTAGGCGATCCACGGCGTGAGTGCGGGGGTCCGCAGCGCAGGGGAAGGCGCAGGTGCGGGGATCCGCAGCATAGAAAAAGGCGCAGGTGCAAGGAACGCAGTGCAAAAGAAGGCATAGTGCGGAGGTACACAGAGGAATAGAAGGACCAGGTGCAGAGGTACGCTGTCAAGCAGACAGTGCAGGTGCGGATCTAAGCAGAGGTACACAGTGCAGAAGAAGAGTAGGTGTAGAGGTACGCAGAGCAGAAGAGTACCAGATGTAGATCTACGCAGTTTAGACACAGAAGAGCTGCGGATATCCGCAGGTTTATATTGGTGAAGTTGCGGACTTTTCTTGAAGTATTTGTTGGATGCCTTCTATCTATTTGTTGGAAAGTTCTGGGTTTAGATTACTGGTATTGCTTTTTTGTTTACAACATTATGAGAAGTTGAGTGATTCATTGGTTGATTGTATAAGGAGTTTCGTTGATTCACATGTACTTGATGATTATTTGATGTTCTTGGATCCAGTCTGAAAATTAATGAAACGTGGTCCTTAAAGAAGTAGAAGAGCTAAGGGGGTTGTAGCTCCCTTCCAGGAGAGACTGGAAAATGAGAGAGGGTTGTAGCTCTCTACATGTTGCAGTCTGCGTACTGGTAAAGGACTGTACCAGTACAAAATCATTGTAAAAGAAGTTTCTAATTGAAAGAAGATAGAGACATATTGCAGCAGGTGGTTTTCACCGACATTGGGTTTCCACCTTATATCTAGTGTTCCTTGGTGTGATTATCTATTTTTCTTGTTCTTTCTCATTATTATATGGTACTGACATACAAAATAATGATCAATATCTGAAGAATAAATTAAGGTATAAATCTGGAAGACATATTGAAAAGGATTTGATAATACTGATTCACCTCCCCTCTCAGTATTATTTCCAACAATTAGTATCATAGCAGGTCCTTCAGAAGAAGCTTGATCGCTTAAAGGAAGATCTTTCATCATGAGCAACTACGAGAGGGAAGCATCAATCAGGCCACTGATTTTTGATGGGATGAACTTCATATACTGGAAGGTAAGAGTTACTGCCTATCTTCAATCTCTTGGTACTGAAGTCTGGGATATCATAGATACAGGGTATACTTTTCCATCAGCAACTCCTACAGATCTGGCTGAGAAGAAGAAATATGAAACAAATGAAAAGGTGGTCAATACTCTTCTAGGATGTCTATCTCAATCAGAATTCGTGAAGGTTATGCAGTTTAAATCCGTAAAGGAAATATGGGACAAGATTGTTTTGAGCTATGAAGGAGATGATCAGGTAAAACGAGCAAAACTTCAAACCCTCAGGATTCAGTATGAAAACCTCAAGATGTATAATGATGAAAGTGTGGCTAATTATTTTCTTCGTGTAGATGAGATTGTTAATTGTATGAAAAACTTGGGTGAGGAAATAAAAGGGGTTGTTGTGGTTGAAAAAGTTCTAAGATCTTTGTCCTCTAGATTTGCTATAGAAGAAAAGGAGAATCTACAAAACCTTAAAATGTCTCAGCTGCACGGAATTCTAACTGCTTATGAAATGAGGAAAGGAGGTCCGTCAGACAGGAGAGTATCTACCTTCAAGGCTTCAAGCAAAGGAGAGTACTATGAGTCAGGACACGTGTCAGAAGAAGAAGAAGAATCAAATTTTATCAGAAATCTTCAACGGGGTACTGGAAGATTCAGAGGTAAGTTACCTTTCAAATGTTTTTCTTGTGGAAGAGTAGGTCACTATGTTGCCAAATGTCCTCATAAGGATAATATTGACAAGGGGAAGGAACCTGTTAGATGGAACAAGAAACAGAATGCAAATAAGAAAAGCTATTACACTCATGAAGATAGTGATGGACTATCAAATAGCGATGAAGATGAACGAGGTAATCACTATAAACTTTTAATGGCCTTTGAAGATGATGATTACATGGATGCTATAGATGTAGATGGTTTTTATGAGGAGATTTCTAGACTCAAAACATGTTTAGAAGAAAGGAATGTGATCATTGATACTCTGCAATGTCAACTTAATGAAAAGGAAAAATCTCTTAAGATGTTAGAATGTGAAATTGTTGGCCTTAGAAATGAAATTGAGAAAACAAAGGCCCTTAATCTGAAATTTGTTAAAGAATCTGAAACTCTGGATGAGATTATCAATGTGCAGCGTTCCCCTCTAATCAAGACAGGTCTGGGGTATAATGGAGAAGCATCTCAAGCTTCCACCTCCAAAAGTTATCTTGATGCAGCGAGAAGGAGTGAGCAAAGGCCTAATAGAAATCATCAGGTAAAACAAGGACAATTTTACTCAAGAACAAACAAAGACTATCAAGAAAATCGGGGGCATGCTACCTTAAGGACAAACAGAAGCTACAACTAGCCACAGGTAAAATCTTCCCAATTTTCTTCAAGAATGGATGTCAGTAGAACTACATCGGTTGATGATAATCACAGGAATTTCTTCAATGGCCAATGTTTCTCTTGCCATAACTTTGGTCACAAAGCAGCTCAATGTGTTGCATATAAGACAATCATGACTAGAGAAGCTCAAAAACAAAGAAGTATGTCTGCAATCACGAAGAGGACCTATAACAAATTTTCCACCCTTGAAAATGAAATTGAATGTTCCATTTGTAATCATTTTGGTCATGAAGATTCTGAATGTAGGAGCAGGTTTGGGAAGACAACTCAGAAGGAACAAACCTCAAGTTCCAAAACATGAAGAATGAAGGAACTGCAACCAGAAAGATGTGGGACAGCTTTATATGCAGAAGGACAGGAAAATCAATGGTACATCGACAGCGGATGTTCGAAGCATATGACAGGTGATAAAGAAAAAATTGAATCTTATACTGCTATAGAAAAGGGAAAGAAAGTTTCTTTTGGAAATGATACCCTTGCAGCCATAAAAGGAAAAGGCATTGCTCAGTTGAAAGAAAAGGTCAAAGCTGGAAATGTTTTGTATGTTGATGGCTTGAAGCATAATCTATTGAGTGTCAGTCAGATGTGCGATAATGGAACTGAGGTAATATTCCGATCAGATGGGTGTAGTGTTCATGATCTTGATACATGAAGAACAGTAATCAAAGGCAGAAGAACTCCAAATAATCTATTCATATTTGAAGAAGGAGAACAACAATGTTATTTGAGCAAGAATGATGAACACTGGTTATGGCACCGGAGGTTCGGGCATCTAAACTTTTCACAAATAAGGAAATCATGCAAATACCAAGCTGTTTGTGGTCTTCCAGATATCAAAATTCCAGACAACACCATATGCAAATCATGTCAGTTTGGAAAGCAAACCAGAACTAACTTCCATGAGAAGGAAGGATCAGCCAGCAGGCCTCTTGCGCTAGTCCATACAAATGTATGTGGTCCATTTAGGACAAGGTCTCCTCGAGGAGAAGAATACTTTATATTATTCTTTGATGATTTCTCCAGGATGGTTTGGTTAGGACTTATGAGGCACAAGGACGAAGCATTCGAAAAATTCCAATCTTTCAAAGCCTTGGTTGAAAATGAATCAGATTACAAAATTAAGTGCCTCAGGTTCGACAGAGGTGGGGAGTTTACCTCAAATGAATTTTTCGATTTCTGTGAAGAACGTGGAATAAGAAGGGAATTCTCTACAGCTAGGACTCCTCAGCAAAATGGAGTGGTGGAAAGGATGAATAGAACATTCCAACAAATGGCTCGAGCTATTCTTGATGATTTTGGAACTCCCACAACCTTCTGGGGTGAAGCTGCATATGCTGCGGTTGTTATTCTCAACAAAACAAATGTCCGAGTGAGCAACACTCAAACTCCGCATGAGCTCTGGTATGGTGAGACTCCTTCAGTAAAGCATTTCAAAATATTTGGGAGCAAATGCTATATTAAGAATATTGATGAACAGCTTGGAAAACTTGAACCCAGAGCAGATGAAGGTATTCTCCTTGGTTATTCTCCCTACAGCAAAGCGTATAAGTGTTATAATAAAAGACTTGGAAGAATTGTTGACAACATTGATGTAGTGGTTGATGAAAAAGGATACATCCCTAGGCAAGTAAATCATGAAAATATCAAAGAGGATAAAGACTACTCTCCAAATCAGACAGATGATGAAGAAGAGACCCATGAAGAAGAAACCAATGAGGAGCCAGAGGAACAAATAAGGATAGAAGAAAAAACTCCTTCCAGATATGTTCAAAAGAATCATCCAGAATCACAAATTTTGGGGCAAAAGGAGGCAGGCATACAAACAAGAAGGACAATTGCAGAAGCTTCAATCTATTTGGCATTACTCTCCTCCACTGAACCACAAAATGTAAGAGAAGCTTGCAAAGATGAATGCTGGGTCAAGGCAATGGATGAAGAACTTGAGCAGATCGAAAAGAACAACACTTGGGAGTTGGTCCCTAGACCAAAAGATAAGAATTTCATAAGGACAAAATGGATCTTCAAGAACAAGTTGAATGAAAATGGGGAAGTTATTAGAAACAAGGCTAGATTTGTTTTAAAGGGTATGCTCAACAAGAAGGAATAGACTTTGAAGAAACATTTGCTCTTGTTGCTAGACTTGAGGCCATCCGAATGTTCCTTGCTCTCTCAAGCTTTCAGAAGTTCAAAGTATTTCAAATGGACGTGAAATCAGCTTTTCTGAGTGGAGACTTAGAAGAAGAAGTGTACATAGAGCAACCAAATGGGTTCATTCTTGGGAATGATCCAAATCTTGTATGCAGATTAAAAAAGACTCTCTATGGTTTTAAACAGGCTCCAAGGGCTTGGTACTATCGTTTGGACAAATATCTTCATCAACAAGGATTTTCAAAAGGATCAGCAGATAGCAATCTCTATATAAAAATTGAAAATGACAAATTGTTAATACTTGTTGTGTATGTAGATGATATTATCTTTGGCAGCAATGAAGAAGCTATGATTCAAAGCTTTGCCGTGGTGATGCAGAAAGAATTCGAAATGTCTATACTTGGAGAACTGACATACTTTCTTGGATTGCAAATCCAACAAAATGAAGGCGATATCTTCTTGTCTCAAACCAAGTACCTCAAGCAGATTCTGAAAAACTATGGCATGGAAGATTCAAAACTAGTATGTACTCCTATGGTTATAGGATGTAGTCTCAGTGCAAATGATGAATCAGCAGCAATGCATCAACCAACCTATAGATCCATGATTGGAAGTCTACTTTATTTGACAGGTACATGACCAGACATCATGCATGCAGTGGGAATAGTTGGAACATTTCAGGAAAATCCTAAGGAAACTCATCTTCAAGTAGTAAAGAGAATTTTCAAGTATCTTCAAGGAACTCAAAACTATGGCTTATGGTATCCTAGAGATACAGATCTCACTCTTCATGCTTATACAGATGCAGATTGGGCTAGAAGCGTAGATGACAGAAAAAACACAAGTGGTGGTGCATTCTTTATGGGTTCCAGATTAGTATCTTGGTTCAGCAAGAAATAGAGTTTGATTGCTTTATCTACAGCTGAAGCGGAATATGTGGCAGCTGCATCTTGCTGCACTCAACTCCTTTGGATGATGCAAACCTTGCAGGATTTTCAAATCACTTGTACACCACCTATCTCCATCTTATGTCATAATACAAGTGCAATCAGCATTTCAAAGAACCCATTCATGCATTCAAAGACCAAGCACATACCGATCAAGTATCACTTTCTTCGGGAACAAGTGTTGGAACAAAAGGTCGAATTGGAGTATGTTCCTTCTAAGGAACAAGTGGCTGATATTCTCACCAAACCACTGCCCAGGGAAACATTTGAATATCTCAGACAGAAGCTAGGAGTAGTTGATGCATCATCTTGCTGTTAAATCTTGACAGTTTCAGAGAAAAATGGGTGTACACGTGTTTCCTGAGGTGAATCCACGTACATACGCTGGTTGGTGCAGAAAAAGTCACGTATATGGAGGCTTGATGGATATCGGAAGGGACAGGCTCTGGTTGGAAGTTATCTGATATGGGTCTGAAAGAGACCATCTGACAAAGGTTCAGGGGGAGCAGATAAACTTCTAATGATGCATTGTTGGCATCGTTTTAGAAGCTTGTGGTTCTTGTTCACAGCTGTTGTTGGTGGAACAAGTGCAGAGGGAGAACAGAAGGAAATCATGGTTGCTGATCTGAATAGTGATTGACAGATGCTGCTGTCTTGCTCTACATATTTCGTCTCTATGTCATGTATCTTTTTTTATGGTGTCAAGGTCATGTAACGGCCTATTTTGGTTTCCCCACTATGCCTGGGATGAAGATGTAATGTACTTGGTTGTCATATGTAATTATCTGATGTATCTCCACTTGGTTGGGTGGATGATCCCCACGTGGTTGGGTGAAGGATGTATGTATTGAGTCTTGTGGTGATAGGAAGGTGTTTTATGATGTATATGTCATGGTTCGTCTTGAAGAACATCTTTTGCAGATCTTGCCTACAGTCAGGGGGAGCATGGTCAGAGATTTCAGCATGTACTCAGGGGGAGCACAACCCTTTTCCCTTGATGACAAAGGGGGAGAATGAAAGAATCTTGTTGTTGCCATCAAGTCCAAAGGGGGAGATTGTTGGCATTATGGCATAGGTTTGATGCTATGGCTCTGGTGTTGTCCTTGATGGCAACTCATCTTGGTGACAGATCTCGGTTCAAGCACTCAGAAAGAAGAAAAAGACATATACGCAGGTTCATCTAGACGAAGACGCGTATACATGCCGGTTATACGTTACAAAATCGCGTGTATGTTGTGGAACTTACTCTTGGTCCATGGTAGTTAGTCCTTGGGATTTGAACCTATGGTTTTGGACCATGGCGCCTCGTCAGATGTGCTGATCCCTAGTTTTGGGTTCATGGTATTGAAATGTTATGGTTTTGGACTGTGGTATTGAGGAAGGCCTAAGACTATAAAAGAGGAAGGAGATCTTGTGGCAAAGGATAATCTGAATTATCATTGAAAATATGATAAAGTGGTAGTTATGATTGGGTTATCTGAAGAAAGGAGGAACCTAGCGCAAAGAAGAAGGATAAGTTCTATTGATGGGTCATAATCTTTAAGCTTGAATGACAGTATCTTTGTATGATTTTGATCTATCATTTGTGGCGCTTTCTTGTTCTATAACACTGATAACGTGGGTTAATTAGCTTTTTGAATATCTGAAAGAATGAATTATATTTTATAGATCTGTACACAGGTTCAGTGAAGTGAAGGCGCGTATACACGTTGGTTCAGTGAATTGAAATGGCATATACGCAGGTTGTTCCAAACACAGAAGCGTATGCACGCATGTTGCAGGTTATTGAAATAGTGTATATACTTTAAGTTGTGATCTAGCTGCTTCTGTGTATTGCTGTTGTGTTCTAGGTTCAGCTTTTGGTTTGTGGTTTCTGGTACTGTGTTTTGGGTATAGCTGTCAAAGAAGTATCTACTTAATTCAGATCTAATTGTTGAAAGAAGATTGGTTGACGGAGAAATTCTTGATAATTGTTTGATGTTCATGGATCTAGTCTGAAAATTTATGAAACGTGGTCCCTGGAAGAAAGAGAAGGTTGTAGCCTTCTGTAGGCCAGCACCTACATACT